>ML426085.1:194055-253470 GCA_005239525.1 Nicotiana knightiana
AAATTGAATGGCCATCAATTAGATGTGCCTATTTATTATGTATCTACCTGAGAGAGAGTGCATATTTAGGTAGTTGTTAGAACAACATCACTTCCGGAGTATAGACGAAAGTCATAACTGAGGGTTTAGAGGTTGGATTAGAGATAACGATACCTCGGGTGCAATCTAAAGTGAACTGTAATGCAATCTAGCTAGCGTAACTTGAGAGAGTGCGTCTAGTAAATTATCATAATTACTTGAGAGAGATTTATGGTAGATAGAGTGTTCATGATTGATAGAGACAACTAATCAAACAATATGAAGTATCCGAGAAGTAAATTCACTGACGGGGGAAACCATAACCTTAGATCTTTATTACAATTGTTTACACCTTAGCGTGGGTAATCTTTAGTTTTAATCTTTAGTTTTAGTAATTTAAATAACATCAAGTGACAGTTGAGTATTCTAACAGCTTGCTTGATATGTAAATTCCCTGTGGGATCGACTTTGGACATAATACCCCGGATTATATTTGCAACGCCCACTTAGTCTTTTATTAGACATAGTTGAGCGTGATCAATCGTGTTTGCAAGTGTGAGACCACATTCATGATGAAGGAATTTGGGAGATGTTTAGTTGTTCTTAGCGATCGCGAAGACTGTCCTGCGATCGCGAAGAGAACCACTTGGTAGAACTATTAAATTACTCTATTTTGAGGGATTATTTTAGTTTATCCAATTTTGAGTTAAAGAGCTCGATTTTCATGATTTTTCTTGTGGTAAGTATTTTAAACTCAGATTTGATTATATTTAATGATTTCATCCATGTTTTATCTTTTAATTGATGATTTGAATTGGAGAAATTGTGCATTTTTAAGCTAGCGTTTGTCCATAGATTCCAAAATTTGTTTTGAAAATTTTGTTTTTGTTGAAGTTTGGCTTGAAGATGAAAATGTGGTTGGACATACGTTTCAAAACATATTTCCCAAATTTATTTTGGAAAAACATGTATATTATGAGGGATTTCGCCCAAAACCAACTATTGAGCTAGTTTTGGGATTTGGGATTTGGAATTTGATATTTTGCAATATAGGCAAAATTTGTGGCCAAACATGTGTTTGCCAAATAAAACCCAAGTTTATTTTGGCAAAATATATGTCCAAATGGGTCCTAAGTAAAACTTTCCTAAAAGATAAATTGATCATTTGAAGGCCTATTTTAGGTCGCAATCTGATGATTTTGGTATGGTTGGACTCGAATCAGAATGGGTGTTTAAATTTTGTGTGTTTTGTCGGGTTTCAAGATCCTAGACCGAGGTTGAATTTTTGGTTATCATTAAAAATTGAAGCTTTATTATCCGTAATTGTTTCTCATGGATTTTATTTATGGTATTAAATTATTTTGGTTAGATTTGAGGCGTCTCGAGGTTGTTTCTCCCGGGAAGGGCTTCTTAGAGTATTGTGTTAGCTTCTTTACGGTAAGTATCTTGCCTAACATTTTGTGGGGAGAAACTACCCTGTAACATTTGGTTTTATTGAATTAATCATGTTATATGAAAGACATGTATAGGAGGTGATGATGTGTACAAGGCCTCATATTTTGAAATTGACTGGATTAGACTCTTAGGTTCTTATGTGCATTTAATTTAATTTGCCGGTACATGCTCTATCTTTCAATGTAAAGTTTATTCTTATATGCTTTAATTGAATTTGTTAATACTTGTTATATCTTTCATTATCGAGTTACTCTTAATTATATATATACACACACGCATACATACATACATTTAATTGAGGTTATTGTTACATGTCAAGCATTTCATTGTTAAGTTTATTCGTAAGCAAGTAATTGAAGTTGAAATTGTTTAGAGCTATTAACCTGTTTTAGTTAGAGTAGCTATTTTACGTGGAATATTTCACTATTCAGTTATTTCCCATTTCATTATGATGTTATTGAGATTCGTGTACACATTGTGGTTGAGCCGTGTGCTATGTGTTGTGGTGGCATTGGTCTTGTTGTTTTGCAATTTTTTGGGCCTTTGGGAACGTCTGCTACAAGTGCACAGGTCATGGTTTTGTGATTTTTGCAAAAGCAGATTTGTTTACTAGGTTGATTGTTGCTATGCAGAGATACAGGTGGCGAATGATATATTATCTGGGTGGAGCGATACGAGTAGCTATTATGTTATTATCTTGGCGGATTGATACGGTTGGCTATTGTGTTTGTTGTCTTCACATGTCGATATGGGTGGTTATTCTGATATTGTCATTGTGAAAAGGTAAGGGTGGTTATGTCAAGAATGATATGTGATGGCATGGGGTATAGTATTGATGATATTCGTGTAATGGTGTGATTTTCACTGTGTGTGTCAGGCATAATACATGACTAATTGTGTTGTTTTCCAGTGAGCTACGCAATGTCTTTGATATTACTTATTGACTTGGAATATAATAGTACAGTCGAACATGCATACACCGTAACATGTCATTTACACCAGTCCATGATTATGAAACTTGATATTCGTTGATAATGCACATTTGTTATTGTATATCTACTTTCATTATGATATTGAGCCTACGATCATGCGAGAAGGATTGTTATATCGAGCCTCTGACCACACCGGGAAGAATGCAATAGTGAGCTTGTGACCATGCCGAGTGGATTGGGATATTGGCACATGAGTTATCTGTGCAGTTGAGATTGAAAATGAGGGAACGAGGTTCCATGTGTTTATGATTTCTTATTCGGGACTGGTGGCTAGTGGTTATGAAGTGCGGTATATCGGAGTCATTTTATTGTAAACATTGTGTTAGGACGTTTTGATTATTTGGTTGTCATTCGTTTTCCTTTATTGGTTTCATTAGTACCTTAAATGTGTTCTGATAACTTTACTGTTTGATCACACGCTTATTCCATATTGTCAATTACTTATCTTTACTTCCACTGCTAGCATTATACTAATATTCTGCGCAAGTATTTATGTCTAATAGGTGTCTTGACTTGTACCTCGCCAATACTCCACCGAGGATACTCTTGATGATTACTAGGTACCGATTGTGGTGGACTCATGCTATGTTTCTGCATATTTTTGTGCAGATCAAGGTGCTGGTAGATGTGGACCTAGGTAGTCATAGTTTCCTGATCGCAAGGATTAAAGGTAGAGCTTCTCGGTTGTCGGAGTCCATTGGAGTCCTTTCCTTACATTATTACTGTCAAATCCCTATCCGAATAATATCGTATTTTGAGTTTATATTTATATATTCAGTAGAGTTCGTGACTCTATATTACCTCGCCTTGGGAGGATTGTTGTGATTGTTGTTGCATAGGCTTGTATCACCTCTATTTCTTATTTATAGCAAATTCTACTTCGTAATATCATGTTTGGTTAGTTTTATTGTGGTAAGTGATCAACTTACCTAGTTTCAGAGACTAGGTACCACCACTATCCTTAAGGTGGTATTTTGCGTCGGGACACCTGGGGATTGGGTGAGTTTTGGACGTGTTTTGGATTGGTTGGAGTCATTTCCAGGTTGTTGGTGTGCTGGTGCCTCAGTGTTGCAATTGCGGGCACCAACATCGTAATGGCAAAGTTAACAATATGGGACGCGAAGAAAGGCTGGACAGGGTAAGTTCCCATTTGCGACCAGTTGGTCACATTTGCGAGAAGGACAGACTTCGCAAATGCAAAGCCTATTTCACATTTCCATTATTCCTCAAGGTTGTCAAGTGTAACAACCCGGTAGGTTGTTTCGAGAGTTAGCACCCTAATCCCCTAATAATTGTCTTCCCCATGTCTATTTCTGCTTTTGGGACTTGTTGGAACGTTGAGTCGTGAAATTTGGAGAGTTTTTGGACACATAGTCCTTATATGCGAGTTTAAGCTTCAAAAATCGGACCGTAGTTGGAAGTGCGGGAAGACGGGTCCGAAATGGGATTTCGTCGACTCTGTTAGCTACGTTGGGTGATTTTGGAGTTAGGAGTGTGTCCAAAATGTGCTTTCAAGGTCTGTAGTAGATTTAGGCTTCAATTGGCGAAAGTTAAAATTTTGGCGATTTTGGCCGATAGGTGGAATTTTGATATCAGTCTCGGAATGGAATTCCGAGAGTGGATGTCGGTCCGTTGTATCATTTGTGACCTGTGTGTAAAATTTGAGGTCATTCAGACTAGTTTTGAGGTGTTTCGGGATCGATTGTAGAGTTTGGAAATTTCATAAGTTCTTAGGCTTGAATCCATGTATAATTGGTGAATTTGGTATTATGTTATGTATTTTGGAGGCTCGACTAAGTTTAGGTAAGGTATTAGGACTGGTTGGTAAGTTTGGTTGAGGTCCCGGGGGCCTCAGGGATGTTTCAGATGCTCAACGGGTGATTTTGGAACATGGAAAACAGCTGAACCACTGCTGGTTGTGGTGTCTTGCACCTGTGATGGATTTTCCGCATGTGCGGACTTGTCGTCAGTTTTTGATGATTCTTGTTTAACTGAATTCGTGAGTGAATGGGTGTTCTAAGTTTGTAACTTTCACTCGATTCAGAGATGCGGGCCCGGGGTACTTTTTGGGCGATTTTCCTAAATTCGTGTATTAGCCTCAAACTTATTAGCTATTTTGATTCCTTAAAGTGATATTTACATTATACAATCGAATTGAATAGACTTGGGCCTTTTGGAGTCGGATACTCGCGGCAAGAGCGTGGTTTTGAGTTGAGTAGCGCAGTCGAGGTAAATGGCTTGCCAAACTCTGTGTTGGGGACTTCCCCTAGGATATTTTAATACTCTTTTATGTTGATTGGGCGCCGTGTGCGTGAGGTCACGAGTACGTACACGGTCCATTGTTTCTAAAACTCCATTTTTCCCTCCATGACTTAAATCATTTCACTCATATTTCACTTATTCATGTATCAACTATGTAGTTTATATTAGGAAATATCATGCCTACCTGTTTCTGCATATTTTCCCTAGTTATTACTACATGTACCATGTTTAGGTAGTTTTATCCATATTTTTGCCTGTGATTTTTCCTGAACCGTTTTAAATAAAAATTGTATCTTGTACTTGCACTGCATTGCAAATTTAAATTGGGACAACAGATGAGATTCCGGGAGCTTTCCCCCTGTACTGCATTGCATATTTAAATTGGGATTACAGACGAGATTCCCGTAGCTTTCCCCCTGTAATGTTGTAACGACCCAGCCGGTCTTTTCTTGAGATTAGACCCATTTCCCCCGTTTCTGCTTTATCATATATTACTAAGCTTGTTTATGTTGGGTTGGATCGGACGGTTTGATGTTACGATCCAAGGGGTCATCACCTGTTTTATTACCCCATTCCACACTCCCGAGGCCTTGAAAACCTCATTTTTAGTTGCCTCGATTTATGTGCGCACTCCGGGCGCGTAGCCGGACAGCTTATATATGAAATTCTGTGAAAAATGCTAAGATTTAATATTAACATGAATAAATTTGACTACGGTCAAAATTTTGGGTAAAAAGACCCGGGCCGGTGATTTGACGATCTCGGAGGGTCTGTAGGAAAATATGGGACTTGGGCGTATGCCCGAAATTGAATTCCGTGGTTCCAAGCCCTAAAAATGAATTTTTCAGTGAAATGGTTTTTTGAAAATATTTAAGGAAATTGAAAATGAAATCTGATTAGAAAGTGATGGTATCAGGCTCGTATTTTGGTTGAAAATGGATTTCATTTGACGTGTTTCGGAATTGAAATGGGAAATTTGATGTTTTTATGAAATATGATAGAATTCATGGATTTTGAGGTTTAATTCGATGTATATGATGTTATATTGGCGATTTGATCGCACGGTTAAGTTCGTAGGATGTTGTTGAGTCAGTGCATGTGATTTGTTAGGAGCCTCGAGGGCTCGGGAGTGTTTTGGAGGTGTTTCAAAGTAATTTTGAACTTAGGAAAATAGCTGGTTTTGCTTCAGCTGTTGTATGCCCCTTTTGTTCTTCGCGATCGCGAAGCCTATTCCGCGTTCGCGTAGCTTTATGTTTTCCTTCATCGCGTTCGCGTCCCTTCCCTCGCGATCGTGTAGGGTTAATTGACGCTGAGGGCCTAGCCCACTTTTCCTCTTCGCGTTCGCGTACAGTTGACCGCGATCGCATAGCTTTAAAGGTCTCCTTCGTCGTGTTCGCGTAAGTCAACTTCTGGACCCCAATTTTTTTTTACTCTTCGCGATCGCGTCCTCCCTACTGCGATCTCGTTTCTGTCCAGCCTACCCTTAGCGAACGCGACCTCCCTTCCACGATCGCGAAGGGAAATTTTGCCCAGTGGTATATAAATTTTTCCAGAACCATTAGCTACGGGATTCACTTAGAAAATAACGAACTTCTTCTTCTCCAAAGCCCTTAGGCATCCATTGAAGCCAACATTCACCAAAACTTCTTGGGTTAGTAAATTTTAACTCATTTCCTTCATTTTTCATCTATAATTAAAGAATTCCTAAGCATAAAACATGCAAATTAAGTAGAAAATCTGGAATTTGGGTAGAGTGCCCTTTTGAATTTTCTTGATTAAGACCTCGTTTTGGGGTCGAATTTGAAAACAAATTATATATTCGGGCTCGTGGGTGAATGAGTGACATGGTTTTCGTCCGAGCCTTGTGTTTGGACCAAGCATGCCCAGGGTCGAATTTTGATAATTTTGGAGGAATGCTAGGAAATGGATAATTAGTCCATGTAATTGAATCATTGAATCCTTATTGATATATTTGAGCTGATTATGTCTAGATAATATCATTCTGGAGCGGTGTTATAGGGTTGATTGCTATACTTTGGACCCGAGGTATGTGTTTGGTCTAACCTTAACTTGAGGGAATAGGAGTTGAGTATAATTTGCTACTTGC
The DNA here is from genome assembly GCA_005239525.1 of Nicotiana knightiana. Classification (NCBI taxonomy): domain Eukaryota; kingdom Viridiplantae; phylum Streptophyta; class Magnoliopsida; order Solanales; family Solanaceae; genus Nicotiana; species Nicotiana knightiana. The sequence continues at coordinate 200,890 of ML426085.1, forward strand.
TAATTGTCAAATACGATTTATAGGCATGGTGACGAGTATCTATGCATTTGTGTCTAGCATGACCGTGAGTCCTTATATTGTGAATATTCTGATTTTGTGGTAATTTCCATGCTTAATATATGATTTCTATATGTTGTGAAGAGTATGTGAAGGGAATTGTAAGCTTTAAACTCTGTTGGAGCATTAGCTCAGATTGTAATACAAATGATGAAGATATGTGAGATAATTGTATCCTTTGGAGCATTAGCTCGGATTGTAATATGAATCATGAAGATATATGAGATAGTTGTATCCTTTGGAGCATTGGCTTAGATTGTAATACGAATGATGAGGGTATATGAGATAATTGTATCCTTTGGAGCATTGGCTCAGATTGTAATACGAATGATGAAGATATATGAGATAATTGTATCCTTTGGAGCATTGGCTCAGATTGTAATACGAATGATGAAGGTATATGAGATAATTCTATCCTTTGGAGCATTTACTCAAGTAATAGAGTAAATTATGAAATGAAGTGAAAGAAAGAGAAAGAGCTACTAAAATATACCCTTGCCGGGTCATTGTTGCTTTATATATTGTCTCCCTTATTGGGATGCTGAGATTACTGTTATTGTTCCCTTGCCAGGATTTAATTGTTTAATTGATGTTCCCTTGCCGGGATTTAATTGTTTAATTGATTTTCCCTTGCCGGGATTAATTGTTTTATTGATGTTCCCTTGACGGGATTTCTATTTTTACTCGATTTATTTCTTTACCCTTATTTGTGATTGTTTTTTGGATGAGGAAGAGTGTTAAAGCATGAAGGTTGATGCCGTGCCATGTTTATATTTATTATGAACGAGGGGAAATTCCGTTCCATGTTTATATTGATTATGCACGAGGGCACATTCCGTGCCATGTTTATATTTATTATGCACGAGGGGACGTTCCGTGCCATGTTTATATTTATTATGCACGAGGGGACATTCCGTGCCATGTTTATATTTATTATGCGCGAGGGACATTCCGTGCCATGTTTTATATTTATTATGCATGAGGGGACATTCCGTGCCATGTTTTATATTATTATTATGCACGAGGGGACATGCCGTGCCGCATCTTTCACTGTTTAATCTGTGTTGTCATTTCCCGTTATTATTTTCTGATATTCCAGAATATTGTTTTCGTTTCTGTCATTTCAGTATTTGCTATCTCTTACCCCCAGCATGTTCTCCCCGTAATTCTATTCATGTTTAGTTTATGCTATATTATTGAACTGCACAGGTACACTTTGTTGCCGTGTCTTAGCCGCGTCACTACTTCGCCGAGGTTAGGCTCGGCACTTACTCAGTACATGGGGTCCATTGTACTGATGCTACACCTGAACTTCTTTATTTTGTGCAGATTACGCAGCCGGACCAGGAGGACATCATTAGTGGGAGTGTCTTCCAGCTTATAATAAAGGCTTAAAGGTATACCCGCTAGCGTTCGTGGGCCTTGGCGTCTCTTCCATCCCTTTTGTCTTTGATTCTGTCTTATTTTTTCTCTAGCTTCAGAGGCAGACATGTATTTCCTTCCAGACTTGTATTTAGCACTCTTATAGACCGTTTGTGAGTTTGTGACTCCAGGTTTTTGGGAAACTTTATGAGTTGTTGTATTTTGATGTCCTTATTTTGTTTGAGACCATATTTTCCGCTGTTAAACTGTGAACTGTGTAGTTTATCCTATTAAAGTGGGGTTAATATGCTAGTTTTTCTATGTACATTAGCTTGTCTAGCGGGTTCAACGTTAGACGCTATCACGGCCCGATGGTGGGATTTCGGGGTGTGACAAGTTGGTATCTGAGCTTTAGGTTACTTAGGCCTCACAACTCACGGGCAACTTGGTAGAGTGTGAGAGTTGACTTATTGGTAAATTACCTCAGAAAGCGCATTTTATGGTTCAGATAGCTTCGTTAGGTGATTTGGGACTTAGGTGTGTAAAGTTGGCCGCACATGCGTAGCCGCAGGCGCGGAAAAGGGACCGTGGGTGCGAGAATTGGACTATTAATGGGTTTTCGCAGGTGCGCACCTGGGACCGCAGGTGGGGGTCCGTAGGTGCGGGTCCACAGCTTTGAGGAAAGGTCCGCATGTCCGGATTAATTGGGTAGAACAGTAAAAAAGAATGCCTCCGCGAAATTTTGGTTATTCTTCCATTGTTGCATGCGGGTGGAGCTTATTTGAGAGAAAATTGAAGAAGGTCTTCGAGGATCTTCACTGGAGGTAAGCTCCCGGACCATATAACTCGTCTCAATGCTATTTTTTTCGGATTAGGCTTGTAATTTGAAGAATTAAAGTGGAAAAAGTTGGGAAAAATGGATAGCAAGATTGGAAATACTTTTGGTGATTTGAGTGGGAAATTATGGTTCGATTGTGGTGTTTTTGGTATGTATAGAATCATGGGATGATGAGGATTTTTGTGATGTAAATTTTATTGAATTTCGAGGCGTGGGCCAGGGGCTCGGTTTTTGGCCGAATTTCGAGAATTATGTTAAAATTTATATCTTTCGATTGGGTTTTTTCTATTAGCGTGTATTGATGATGTTAATATGATTTTGGTTAGATTCGAATATTTTGGGAGTCAATTCGAGGGGCAAGCGCATCGCGGAGTAGCTTTTGGGCTATTTTGAGGTAAGTAATGATTGTAATTCTAAACCTGAGGGTATGACACCCCGTATCTTTTATTGTGTTGACAAATGAGGTGACGCACATGGTAGGTGACGAGCATGGGGGCGTGCACCGATAGGGATTGTGACTTAGTTCTTCCCGTAGTGACTATTAAGCTGCGTATTCGATTTGAAACCTTATGACATCCTGTCTTTCAGAAGTTTATACTTGTTTATGGGTTGTGAGCCATGTCTGGGGCCTTGTGCCAATATGTTTAGACCCTCAATGTATTTTTCATGTATGGGGACATTTGCCTACCTGTTTAGACCCTAAGGGGGTACTTTTACACTATTCTATCACTATCCTGTTAGTAAATTGTAAACCCAGTCATGTTTCCTACTTGTTGTTATTTTCACTGTTATCACACTGCTTGAAAAACTGTGAAAAGAATTTTGGGTTGACTCCCGTAAGTCAAAATAAATTGCCCAAGTGGCTTGTGAGGGTGACTGCGTCAGGCCGATAGCCGAGCATGTGAGGATAGCTATGGATCCGGGTGCACGCCGTATCAGTATATATGTGTTAGGTCGAGCGCCGAGTATGTGAGGATAGTTATGGGACGGGTAGCACGCCGCAACAATATATATGTTATATATTATACGTGGGTCGAGCTGCACACCGCAACAATATAGCTTATATATATATGGATCGGGTTGCACGCTGCAGCACTATATGTTACATATGGATCGGGCTGCACGCCGCATCAATATACATATTGGATCGGGTTGCACGACGCAACATATAATGCGCTTGGGCTGAAGGAGCCCCTCCAGGAGTATGTACACCACTACTGAGCGCAATCGACTATTATATGGATCGGCACACCGCATCAATATATGTTATATATATGTGGATCGGGTTGGACGCTGCAGTAGTATAATTATATATATATAAATGTAGTGGAACGGGCTGCCCGCCGCAGCAGTTGTGTGTATTCATGGTACTTACTGAGTATGAGTGTTATGTGAGAGCATGAGATAGTGATAGTGGAGTCACGAGTGACTAAGAGGCTTGCCCGAGAGGCTTTATTGTGAATGACACTATGCTCGAGGGGCATATATTCTATGAAAATGTTGTTTTCACTCTTCTTTACACTGAGCCTCTAATAATAAATGTTGTATAAAAGTTTTCATACTAGATTTTGAAATGAAAACCGTGGTTTTATGAAATATTCGGAATTGTAAATTTCTGACTTGATTCGCAAATTTCCACTGGTATTCATTATATGGATTTATATGATTTAAACGGATCGTCACTAAAGTCAGGTTTTTAGTCACATTGATTACTTATTGAGTTGGCGTACTCACGTTACTCCCTGCACCTCTGTGTGCAGATACAGGTACCAGAGCATCCCACTAGTTTATTTCCAGACGAGCTTAGAGTTGTTCGAGGATTGAGGTAGCTGCTCAGCGTCACTAGCTCACCTCTTTTCGTTCCCTCTAATTATAGTTTCTTTTGGTCTTTTGTACCTCAGACTTTTGTTGTAGCAAGTCACTATTGTACATTGTATTTTCCATCTTAGATGCTCATGGCAGTTGACTCCAGGTTTTGGAGAAGTGTGTATTTGTTTTACCTTTTTCTGCTATTCTTAAAATATGCTAAATATTTGGGAAATTATGGGATACATTGATAATCTGAAACGGTTGGCTAGCCTAGTTCCATGATAGGTGCCATCACGGCCGGCTTAGGATTCGGGGTCGTGACAACTGCATAGCATATTTAAATTGGGACTACAAACAAGATTCTGGGAGCTTTCCCCTTGTACTCCATTGCATATTTAAATTGGGACTACGGACGAGATTCCGGGAGCTTTACCCCTGTACTGCATTGCAAACTTGTTACTGTGATATATGATGTGTTGAGCCAAGGGCACCCTATTGTTATTTCCTTTTTGCTCATTGTTTCTACTGATTTGCCTCAGATTATTATATCTCTTTGTTCAGATTTAAATTGTTTTTACTATAAAAATCCAGTAGAGCCTTAACTTGACCTCGTCACTACTTGACTGGGGTTAGGCTTGGCACTTACTAGGTACCAATTTGTGGTGTACTCATGCCCTTTCCTGCACATGTTTTTCGTGTGCAGATCCAGGTACTAGCGCTCAGTTTCATGGCCAGGGGTCCGAGTAGCACCTTTTAGGACACCGAAAGGTAATTCTGCCACGTCCGCAGAGTCCTTCCAGTCACCTTCCACTTCATATTTAGATAGATTTCTTTTTTCATGTAAATTCCCTCCCGTCGTATAGAGCTATTTTGAGAGAGAGCTTGTGACTAAAGTGATATTCCGGGTTTTGGGAAAAGTTGTATTTCTGATGCGTCAAGTGGCGATGTTTCATTGTAGACTCACTTATTTCGTCTTTATCCCTATTGCTTTTATTTAATATGTGTTTCTGCAATTAGGCTTACCTAGTCGTAGAAACTAGGTGCCGTCATGATGCCTTAAGAAGTCGGGGTTGGTTAGTTTCATTCCTGGAAGCTTTTGGGTTGATTGGAGACTTTGGTTATTGGTTTAAAAGTGTAAGTTTAAAATGTTGAAAAAAATTTGAATCTAGTGAAAACGGCCCTGGAACTGTGGTTGATGGCTCTAATAGGTTTAAATCGTGATTTTGGATTTGGGCGTATGCGCATAATTGAAATCGGAGATCCCTAGGTTGATTTGGCTTATTTTGTCGAAAGTTGGAAATTTGAGGGTTAGAAGTTTCCCTATGTTTGACCATATGTTGACTTTTTAGCTATCGGGTTCGAAATTTATTTGGGACATAGAATATGTTTGTTTTGCTATTTGGAACTTGCCTATAAAATTTGGTGTCATTCGGATTTGGTTTTATAGGATTAAGATGCTTGGTTGCAATTCTAGAGGTTCTTGATTTTTCTTTTGAAATTATTGTGTTTTGATGTCCGACTCGTGGTTCTAGATGTAATTTTAGTGTTTAATTCAGACGATCAAGATCGTATGATATATTTAGACTTATGTAGATGTTTGGTATGGAGCCCCGGGAGCTCGAGTGGGTTCTGGACGTGTCTCAAAATGGTTTGAACTCATTTTTGGGTTGTTGGTGTGTCGGTGTTGTAGTTATTGCATTTGCAAATCGAGCAGTAGGGGATGGGATTTATTTACCGAGAAAAGTGTGCAGAATGCCGAGCAGTGAGGGTTCAGAAATGTGAACCATGTGTCTCAATTGCGAGATCTACAAGTGAACAAAGGGCTTGAAAGACGAGATTTCATTTTATTTCTCTCAGTTTAGAACCCTAAACTCGGTAGGAGAAGATTAGAGAGGGGATTATCATATACAATTGTGTTAGTAGTTTTAATTAATTTTCAACTAAATTTCATGATTATATATGAGATTTAACATCAAATTTATGAGTATCAAAGAGAAAATTCGAGGATTTTTGTCTAAGTTTAGAAAATTTAAAATATGGGAATTGAGAGTCGATATGGACTCGTATTTGAAGACAAAACACATCTATAGACTCGAGAGGTTATAAGCTCTACTCTTGGACTCGTATTTTGACCGGCAGGCTCGGGGTTGAATTTTGGGGAATTTTGTAAAGAACATAGCTTTACATGTAGTAATTCGTTTCTGTTGCATTGTTTAATGATATTAAGTCATTTTTAGTTAGATTTGAGCTGTGCGAAGTAGAAATTAGGGAAAAGCTATTTTGAGTGTTGATTTGGCCTTGTTGAGGTAAGTAAGTTGCCTAAATTTATTTGCGGAAACTTCTTATTGGGATTTAGGTTGATTATACTAGGTGTATTACGTCGAAGACGTGTACACGAGGTGCAGCTATAGGCAACTCTGCTCTTTTCAGACGCTAGTGATTTTCCAGTATTTAAGAGATTTCAAGGTACATCTGCTCGACGCTCGCAGGACTCGGAGTCACCTTGTGCTTTTAGATGTATTACTATTTTTCCCACTTCAAAACATTGTTGTATTTAGAGACTATTAGTTCATTCTCTATTGATGTTATGGATCAGTTCAACTAGGATTGGGGAGTTATTTGACAGTTGTACCTTATTGTTTTTATTAACATAGCTTAACAGTCTAATTTGATATCTATGTTTTTATTTCATTTAACTCTCAATGTATGATAGACTTACATAGTAATAGAGACTAGGTGGCATCACAATATCCTAATGTGGGAATTTGGGGTCGTGAGAAGTTGGTATCAGCGCTCTAGGTTAATAGGTATTGCGATTCATAAGCAAGTTTAGTAGAGTCTTGTGGATTGGTACAGAGACGTCTACACTTATCTTTGAGAAGCTACAAAACTATTAGAAAATTTTGCACTTCTTTGTTTCTTTATCCTGCGAATTTGTTGATTTTGAAATCCGAGTCTTTTTCTTTCGAATCTCCCACATATGGTGAGGACACGCACTGCTAGATAAGATCATCAAACACTTGTGCCCCCTGCTAGATATGTGATAGGTTAGGGCCGGGGTACAGGCCGAAGAGGGGCACATGTTGCAGCCAGATCACCTGTCCGAGCAGCGGTTGAGGAGCCACCTGTAGGTCCAATTAGGGAACAGGCACCTGCGGCACCTTTTATTATACCTGGACTTCACCAGACCCTAGAACCATTTTAGAGCATGTTCGGCACTCTACCTCAGGCGGAATTGATTCCCTTTGCAACAACTATATCTCAGGCTGGGAAAGGGCTCAGACTCCGACGACCCATACTCTAGAGCAGCGGGTCCATATTGATTCGGATTTGGGTGTCATGCCAGCACATCCCGCCATTCAAGTTGTCACTTCACTTTTTGTCGTGAAATCGGATTTTGACATGTAACAACTCTTTTAAGTATGTGTTAAAAGAGAGAGTCACCACCTAATGATTTTTAAGGTGTGTTAGGGCACCTATTTGCAAATAACTCTAGTTTAACTAGTTCGCATCACCAAAGATCGGGTAAGGGCTCAAATTACCTCGAAGAGAATGTGTTAGGCATTCTTTGAGGTCCACAACTATGGGTCCCAGTCGAACTCGAATTATATGAATTAGTGAGATAAACAGAGAGAAATCAATAAGTTTGGGCAGCTATATCAAAAGACTTTGAATAAATATGAAAACTTGATTTAAAGACGAGATAGGGGGTCCTAAGTTTTTTAGCCTAAAGGATCATCATGTGAAACATAAATAATAGTCCGTAACTCCCTTGAGATGGGGTGTTATTTGTATTATTCAACGAGCACAAACTAACATCTCCTGCTACCCGATTACTATCTTTAAGTTTTTAACTAAAGCACACTAGTTGATTATAAATCGTGCCTTATGCGTGCACTACCCATCCCATACCTATGGCCCGGGAGGCATTTAGACCTCTATTTTGGGTGGTTGTAGACTTAACTTAGGCTGCTCAAAATGATAAATCTAAGTGACATTCAAAAATATGTAGGACTACACATAAGGGCAGTAAATGGCTCAAATTGGCTTCCATATATAAGCAACAAATGCACGCACTCAGGTTTTTATCTATTAGGCAGGTGACAAATTCGATAGTTAATACGAAATAAAGTCCTATAGTCACGCCTTATATGTGATTCTGAATTTTAACTTACATGCAGCGTTGATTTTTTAGAACAACGAATTTGCAAATTGGGAGCATTAGAAACCCTATAGGCATGCTTTTTAACTTGTTTGCGAAACAAGGCAATGAAACAGTTTGATAGTTCAAAATTGCCACCGTTTGTCTTTATCAACATACTTTCTAGGAGAGCAACGGAGTCCTATAGGCAGGATTTCTAAGAATTGGCAATTGAAACTACTTTTCATCCTTTCATTCCTATATACATGCTTTCTAGGCGAGCAATTTAATGGGAATAACAGTAATAGTAGCTAATTTGATTACATTCCTATGGGTATGAAATCTATGTGAATATCGTAAAAGAGCAGGTATTTATGACTCAATGTAATCCTATAGGCATGATATATAATTCGAAGCAATTTGAACGAATAATTACTGTGTTGTAGTACAGTAGGTAGATAATAACGTGAGAGTGGAACATGTGAACCTGTTAGATTGGTTATATCCTATAGGCATGTTATCTAACAAGACATATAGAAGAAGAGCATGTTGAATAGATTAAACACTTTGATCCTATAGGCATTTCATACAAACATTAGAATAGGCCCATTTTCCCAATTTTACTAATACCTCAATTGTTGTTACAAAATTATTATAAGATCGATAATGAAAAAAATTACAAAGTGTTACAAATAACTATAGTGGGCCTAAGATAGGCCCAAAGTGTACCCAGCCCAGCCGGGCCTTCAATTTTATTTCCACACAGATTTTAGCATAGCCCAGAAACCACAAGAGAACTTGGACCAACCCAACAACCATAGTTGATCAAAGGATCCAGGAAATAGTCATTTACAAAAGCTAATTAGCCTATTTAGTAGGCAAGGGATAGGCAAGATTGAGTAATCAGGAAAAATGGACAAAGAACCTTAGTCCCTTGTGTCTCAGAGTTCACAAGGGTCTTAAAGTGGACCCCGGGCAGTGCTCACACTAGGATGGTTAATAGAGAAGTTTTAGGGGGGCTTGGCTTTCAACCATCCAAGAATTAGAGACTCGGAATATGGATACAACAAATGAAAATAGTAGCCAAGTAACAATGATTGGAAAAGTGCACTTGCAAGCATTACGGTATGATCACATAATGAACACGTCAGCATGGAGGGTGCTTGAATCCAAGAAAACAAGTTAATGTTGAAAGTTTTCCTTAACACAATTGGGCAGGGTATAAGAGGCAAGGAGTCTTAGACTTCTGGGATGACAAAGTACATAGGCAAATGAGCATTAGGCCAAGTAAGACAAACACTTATCACTAATGCAAAATGTTCAAAACCTAAAGGATCAAATTATGCTAAACACAGGGATTAAACATTACAACTTATACCAGCAAGGCAGATAGAATCACATATTATAGCGTAAACAAGTCAGGAAAGATTAATCTAAGATTATTAGCTGTTAGGGGTACATAATTGGCAGGGTAACATACTAAGTGACAAATATAGTCATAGGCGCAAATTACAACTAGAGTGGAGGTCTTAACAGATTAGGGCATACTAATAACATAAATTAATCACTATAGAAAATCAGAATCAAGCAGGAAACAGGATTAGGCCATACAATCAATGCAAACACTCAAAATATCAACACATTAGGCTAAATATGCTTCAAACTTTCGAAATTGCCTATGTTAGATACAAAAACATATCTTAGGACTAACAGTTTAGGCGTCAGACAATGCTAGAGAAGTTCATGTTGTAAGCAGAATTACACATGAAGAAAGTCAAGAAATTATATCAAGTCATGCAATGTCTGAGAACATAGATATTCTAATTAGAACATAATGGAATAAACATTGTGAAGGTTGAGAACTAATCAGTTATTCCTCAACAAACAAGAAAAGAAAAACAATAGGACCCAGAATCCAAGATGCGTCAAGTTACCAAGGGTTTCGAAGAACCCAGGGCAGTGCTCACACCCATGGAAGGTCGAAAAATAGGAAATTCGGTGACCTTGGCTTTCAGCCGGCCAAGAACCAAAAGTGAACAAGAGAGTAAACGAACACAGAGTAAAATCCTTAGTTTGTAGTGGGATAATTTAGCAATTGAAGTTTGTCTAAAAGGGAATGGGGCAGGGGTTTATATAGTAGTAAAATGGAACAATAAACAAGGTAATTTAAGTAACAAACAATGAAAACAAATATAAAAATCAGTCTGAAAATCAATTAAAAAGATATATAAACACTAGGTTTTAGGGAAAATAAAAATTAACAGAATGTAAACAAATAATGGGACTCACAGTAGCATATGATGAATATAGAAAGAATAATACTCGAAATTGGAGATTTGAACCAATTTTTGTACGATTTCGGAAGAGATCTGCTTGCCATGTTTAGGCAAGCACTATAGGAGAGCAGCCAATAGAAAAAAAGTGGTCGAATATGGCAAGGAATAACAATCAAATCCCATATTCAGTAGGATTAGGAGAATATTTTAGAGGGCGACGGTTTTAGTGTTCTTCAGAGAGATAAAGAGAGATGAGAGGGTTTAGGGGCGGCGGATTGGAGGGAAATTTTTAGGGTTTGGGGGTGATGGATTATTTAAAGAGGTGGATTAGATATGGGCCGTTGGTCTCAGATATCAACGGCTACGATTAAAAAAGGGTCGGGTCGGGTCGTTTTAAATGGGTTACTGACCGGGTTTTAGGCTAAGGGATTGTTTGGTTTGGGCTGGTGATATTGGGCTAAGTTATTGAGGTTTTTGGGCCATTTATTTCATCCTAAATTGATTAGAAATTGGGGCTAGTTTTTAATACCCAATATTTATAAAAGTAATTAATAACTAAATAAATATTATTGTCCACTAAAATGATTGAAAATAATAACTTAACATTATAAAAATATAAAAAATTATTTTAGCACAAATAATATAATTATACATGAATATAGGCTATTATTGCTAAAATATGCAATTAGCCTAAAAATGCAAATATAATTATGAAAAATGAAGTAAAATATTGTAAAACATAATGTTGGTGTAAATAATAAGTCTAGATGATTAAATCATCATAAAAACAATTTGAAAGATAATTATTAGATATTTATTTAATAAAATACAGAAAGAAATTAATTTAGAGCTTCTAAAATTATGAAAAATGCTTGTATAGTATTATAAACAAAATAATGCTGCAAATATACTATTTTTAACGTATATATATACATTTTTTAAAATATGAGGGAAAAATTGGGTATCAACAACTGTCATTCTTTACCCGGGAATAATGAAAGAGTTGTCGGGTAAAGAAATGATTACCGATTTTGACCGAATGTGGTGATTTGAAAACGGAGGCCGAACTCTAGTTTCTGAGTTGCCTATATATCCCTGATTTTATAGGAATCATGTCGTGTGTAGTTCTGGATCCAGCGGTGAACTAAGTCGATGAAGTTGTTATAGGAATGAACATGATCTTCTAGATAGGACGATATCATTTGAGTTTATATGGAATGGTGAATGGATGTATCTCAGAACATTTATGCATGAGCATTTTAATGGTTATCAAGTGGAAGTAGGTAACAGACGGTGGTTGGTTGTATTTGAGGTAGATTCAGGATCTGAGCATCAAACGGAAACCGGAGCGAAGATTGCTCTATCTAAAAGAACGGTTACCTCTTGGGTTGCCTGCAAAACTTAAACACAATGCATGCAAGCATATATATGGGATTATTGCGAAATCTTAAACATGACGCAAATTCCCTTTGGACCATGAAAGTTGTCTTTGGACGATGAGGATGGTGTCCTTAGACCATGATGTCCTAGGCCATGAATCACATTATAAAGGATTCGCAGGGCATGAAATGATGTTCTCGGGCCATGAAAATGATGCCTCTAAACTATGAAACCTTTGAATAATGATGTGCAATATTTAGAGACCCTCACTCCATGACATGGTGTCTTTCAGCTACGAGGATGATGCCTTCGGACTATACGCCTAAGGACAAGATGGCGATATTTATGCCCATGAGATGCGTAGACATGATTCTTGGCCATATGCGAAGCGATACAAGACAAAGCTTAGTCTTGTGTGAGACTGGGGTCAGAGCTTAGCCCCGAGAAAATAGAAAATGGTGCTAGATTACAAGTAGCATAACATTTGGTATTATACAAGGAAAGGCAGAGTTTAGCCTTATGCAGTCGAGGAGGCAGGGTTTAGCTTCATGCAAAATAGGAGACAACTCTTAGTCTCATGCAATTAGAGACAATTCTTAGTCTTATGCAAATATGAGAGAATGCTTAGTCTCATGCAATTAGGAGACAGTGCTTAGTCTCATTCAAGAAAAGGTAGTGCTTAGCCTTATGCAATATATATGAGGCAGGGCTTAGGCTCATGCAACAAATGGAGTCAGGCTTAGTCTCATGCAAGGAAAGGAAATGCTTAGCCTTATGCAATTGAGGAGGCAAGGCTTAGCTTCATGCAAAATATGAGACGGTGCTTAGACCAATGCAAATAAGAGACAATGCTTAGTCTCATGAAAGTGGGAGTTAGTGCTTAGTCTCATGCAAAGAAAGGCATAGCTTAGCCTTATCCAATTAGGGAGGCAATGCTTAGCCTTATGCAAGAAAAGGAGACAAGGCTTAGTCTCATGCAATCGAAAGGCAATGCTTAGCCTTATGCAGTTAGGGAGGCGATGCTTAGCCTCATTCAAGAAAGGAGACAAGGCTTTGTCTCATGCGATGGAAGGCAATGCTTAGCCTTATGAAATTGAGGAGGCATGGCTTAGCCTCATGAAAATAAAAGACAATGAGTGATAGCAGAGAATTTCTTAGCTGGAGACATGTTTGCGTGTTGCAGCTTTGTCGTTATGAAGATAGGGATTTTGATGTCTGTACGTATTTGTGATTATTCCTTGTTCCTGCATCTGAAGAAAAATAAGGAGTTTTGCGGGGAAGGTTGGTTCATTCCTTCTCCTGGTTGTGTTTTTTGCTTTAATCTGTAACAAGATCCTGCTCAAGTTACCATGGGTAGCATCGGGTTGTTTCATAAAAATAGTGTTTTCGAGAAAATATACGTGCACTTGATGAATGTATTTATTTAAAAACATAGTAGTATGCAATATCAAATAAATTAGATGAACCAATGATTGTGACACGTTAGAGACATTGCGACTTCCTTGCATTCGAATTTTGAGGGTCCTCTTACAAATTCTACCCCAGTTTAATAGGCGAATCTTTGACTATTCTACACATGATGAAGTTGGCTGGACTTGCTCAGGAATTTTGAGGGTTCTCCTCAAAATTTTGCCCCAGTTTCTGATCATGGTGTGTCGCGCCCCTTTTTCCTCGCGGAGTCCGGGTTTCAACTTTTTTGAGACAACTCCCTTCCTTCTGAGATGGGATATGGGATTTGAAGAGTCGCCACCTAACGGATTAAGGTGCGTTAGGGCACCTAGAGTAATTAACTCATGAAACTAGTTTGCATCATTAGATATCGGGTAAGGGCTCGAAATTACCTTGAGGGGAAGGAGTTAGGCACTCTTCGAGGTCCACAACGGTGGGTCCTGACCGAACTTAATTAATCGAATTAGTCCTTAAAGAAAAATACAGCAATTTAGACAACTTTTATTTAAAACAGGAATTAAAGGGGTCCTAAGTTTTTTAGCCTATAGGATCATTTCTATGCAATACATGGTAACTTACCCAGGTTGGGGAACTACACATAGTATTAGCGCACATGTCATCATCTCCTTTACTACCCAATTACTATCTTTCAGTTGTTACTTAAACGTTCTAATAGCTTCTAACTCGTGCCTTATTAATGCACTACTCGTCCCTTACCTATGGTTCTGGAGGTGTGTAAGACATCTATTTAAGGTGGTTATAGATCGGCTTAGGTTGCTAAAAAATGACAAAACTAAGAGAGATATGGTACCTATCATTATGCCTACTGATTTTGTTAAAACTTCTAATCTGGGAAAATTCAAGCACTACTAAATCACAATTCTTTTTAGCCCTAAAATTCCTATAAGTTTGCCTAAGTGATGACCAGAACAGAATCATATAGGCATGGTATCTACAACTGTTAATCATAGACCTATAACATAGTTCATAAACAAGTTACTTTTTTTAACAGACGTTTTTTTATCTCTTAGACCATATAGTCATGATTTCTAATTTGCAGAATTAGTTAACTCCTATAGGAATGATTTCTAATGTACAGAATTAATTAATTCCTATAGGCATGATTTCTAGGTGCTGAAATTGATTTATTTATTACCTATATACATGCTTTCTGTGTTTGAAAACTGATTTCACCCTATAGGCATGCTATCGAAATTGACTTTTATATCTCTTGTAGGCATGACATCTTTTTGAGAAGGAACTTTAAACAAATTTCCAGGCAAGTGTATTAAGTTACACAAATAAGATCCTATATACATGATCTCTAATGCACATTGAGATTTGAAAATATGCATAAAACATGGGTTCTTGTTGCATAATTAATAAATGACCTATAAACAAGATTTCTAGGATGGAAAAACATCATATTTCACATGGTGAGACAAGATCTTAAGGGCATAATTTCTAATGGTATGGACATAGAGAATCACCACAATAATCTATAGACATGATTTCTACTCGAACCTGTCAATGATATATAATAATCCCTCCCCAGCTTTTACTAGTTACCCCATATATGCTTTTACAAGGATTATTATAAACCAATATGAATGAATTACATATCATTACACTAAAGGGAGCCTTACCAGGCCCAACATCAACCCGCAAGCCAGGACGTCAAGCAACCAAGTCTGATGGCCACATATAGTCCATCCATAATACACAAATGGGCTTCTGGTGTGTCAAAGTTCCAAAGGGCCTCAAGAACCCCGGGCAATGCTCACACCAGAACCTTTCTTAGAGAAATAGTTGTACATGATTGGAAGACCAGCCCCAGTGTGTCAGAGTTCAGAGAGAGTCTCATGGACCCTAGGTAGTGCTCACACTGGGGTGGTAGGACCCTAGATAACTAAGAGAAGGAGTTTGGAAATAGTATATAAGGATATGGGATAATTTTAGAAAAACATTTTGATTTTCGGAAGTGAATAGAAACAAGTTACAAGACAAAAAACATAACAGAACCACATTTCACAAGATTGGTTCAGACATGGGTACTAGTAATTAAACAATCACAACAAAAGCAGGAACACTTGAATTATAGAAAGAACTAAACATGGTCACAATTAAATCAAACAAGATGTAACATTTCTAAAGTTGACTTAATTTATTAATCATTACTAGGTGGAATCATATAGGCATGTATTAAGCAGAGAAACATACAGAAGTTACAATAAGCAGAACAAGATAACATGAACTAAGACATAGCTACTAAAACAGAACATGAACTATATATATGGCAGAAATATGTTGGAATTTGAAGCACTAACAACACATACATGGGGGACAAAGAGGTAATAAATACTAAAGCATACTAGTTAGAAAGTAAATTGGAAACATATAATAAACAGGACATATCGAGGTTCGAAGTAAGCTAATCATATAAGTCATATGGAATATGGACTGAAGCATAGTAGTTAAGAAAGAGATGGCCAGGAAACAAATATCAAAACAGAAGCATGTTGATGTCTATAGTAAACTGGCTACATAGTATCTAGAATAGAACATAATAATAGAAATTGAGGCATACCAGTTAAGGAGATAGTAAACAGGAAGGTGAAGGCAATTGGAATCCAAGAGTCTAGCCTTGGCTTTTAGCCGGCTAGACAGTGCAGTAAATTAAAGTGATAGAAAGAACTCATGTTGTGTGAGTGTAAGTGTGTGAGTATAGGTTGGTAAGCATGTGCTTGTGTCTCATACTGTCTTTGTAAGTATTGGCGTGTGTGTGTACGTGTTTTTCTGTGTTTTTGAAAATCAGAATGGTGAAAGGGTTATATAGCATTCAGCGAAGTAAACAAATAAGGTAGGAAAATCAAGAGTTCACAAATATGGTATGCTAATCAATCAACAAGTTAATTAGGGATAACCCCAATAATTAATATGACATAATCCGGGAAATATCACTTAGATTAGGGAGAATCAATTAACAGCCAAGTTTGAGGTTAATAAGGTAAACAAATAAATCCAAAAATCATTTATAGGCCGGTTAAAACATTCAAAACCCATAAATTAGGCCAGTAACAAAAAATAATGAAGGTAGTACTAATTATGAGTCACATATAAGGAAAGAATAAATAAAATTCGTTTAG
The DNA here is from genome assembly GCA_005239525.1 of Nicotiana knightiana. NCBI lineage: Eukaryota > Viridiplantae > Streptophyta > Magnoliopsida > Solanales > Solanaceae > Nicotiana > Nicotiana knightiana. The sequence goes on from ML426085.1 coordinate 217,348, forward strand.
AGAGATATCAGTTTCAAAAGAAGTACAATTTGAAACCCTAATTAAGCACATAAATCAATTAATTACTTTACTTAACAAAGCCAAAGTCAACGGGCAAGAACAATGAGATAAATAATCGAATATTGAAAAACCATAAGCATATCGAAACATATAGATGAAACTCAAGCAAAGCAATGAGTCGAACAATAAAGGAGAAAAGACGGAATTGAGCATTAAAACATTTTTTAAAAAATTTGCAGAAACCCTATTGAGAATCAAAACCCTAGCTTTAGGGGAAAGTGAAACCGGTTGATAATAGTGGTTAAAATGAAAGAATCTTAAAGAAAAACTATTAAACAAATTCAAAACACTTCAGATCTAAAGAGATATGAACCTGTTTGGAAATAGTTAAGTTTGTACAAAAATTAAACAGAGGTAGAAAATCGAGTTTTAGACTCGAGAGTTAAAGCCATGAAAACATAAAAAATGGTATTACTAAAAAAAAAGGGTGAATAAAGACGGATTCACCAAGAGACTAAGGGATTTGAACCGAGTCTATTTCAATCTTTTTAATATTCCATCAAATAACACGGAAGTCGAGCAAGCAGTAGAGATAGAAGGCCGGATAGGGCCTAAGATTGAAGAGAAACCCCATGAATTGAATGGGGTTCAGGTGACAGTGGGCTAGGGTTAGGGAGAAGGGTGAGAGAAAGGAGAGGAGGAATGTGTGACGACCCAAGGGGTCATCACCTATTTTATTACCCCATTTTGTACTCCCGAGGCCTTGAAAACCTGATTTGCGTGCGCAGTCCGGGCGCGTAGCCGGACAACTTAAATATAAAATTCTGTGAAAAATGCTAAGATTTAATATTAACATGAATAAATTTGACTACGGTCAACATTTTGGGTAAACGGATCCGGGCCCGTGATTTGACGATCTCGGAGGGTCCGTATGTAAATATGGGACTTGGGCGTATGCCCGGAATCGAATTTCGAGGTCTCTAGCCCGAGCAATGAATTGTATTGGTGAATTGATCACACGGTTAAGTTCGTAGGATGTTTTTGAGTCAGTGCATGTGATTTGTTAGCAGCCCCGAGGTCTCGGGGAGTGTTTTGGAGGTGTATCGGAGTGATTTTGCAGTTAGGAAAATTGTTGGTTTTTGCTTCAGCTGTTGCAGGTCCGTTTTGTTATTCGCGATCGCGAAGCCTCCTCTGCATTCGTGAAGCTTTAATTTTTCCTTCATCGCGTTCCCGTCCCTTCCCTTACGATCACGTAGGGTTAATTGACCCTTAGGGCTTAGCCCTCTTTTCCACTTCGTGTTCGTGTACAGTTGATCGCGATCGCGTAGCTTTACAGGTCTCCTTTCATCGCGTTCGCGTAAGTCAACTTCTGGACCCCAAATTTTTTTTACTCTTCGCGATCGCATCCTCCCTTCCGCGATCGTGATGGTCTGTCCAGTCTACCCTTCACGAACGCGACCTCCCTTCCGCGATCGCGAAGGGAAATTTTGCCCAGTGGTATATAAATATTTCAAGAACCAGTAGCTACGGGATTGACTTAGAAAATAACGAAATTCTTCTTCTCCAAAGCCCTTAGGCATCCATTGAAGCCATCCTTTACCAAAACTTCTTGGCTTAGTAAATTTTAACTCATTTCCTTCATTTTTCATCTATAGTTAATGAATTCCTAAGCCTAAAACATGCAAATTAGAGTAGAAAATCTGGAATTTGGGTAGAGTTAGGCCCTTTTGAATTTTGTTGATTAAGACCTCCTTTTGGGGACGAATTTGAAAACAAATTATATATTCGGTCTCATGAGTTAATGGGTGGCATGGTTTTTGTCTGAGCCTTGTGTTTGGACCAAGCGGGCCCAGGGTAGAATTTTGATAATTTTGGAGGAATGCTAGGAATGGATAATTAGGCCATGTAATTGAATCATTGAATCCTTATTGATATACTTGAGCTGATTATGTCTAGATAATATCATTTCGGAGCGGTGTTTGAGGGGAGGTAAGTGTTTGGTCTAACCTTAGCTTGAGAGAATATGAGTTGAGTATAATTTGCTACATGCTAATTTTCAAATACGATGTATAGGCATGGTGCCGAGTATCAATACGTTGGTGTCTAGCATGACCGTGAGTCCTTATATTTTGAATATCCGATTTTGTGGTAATTTCCATGCTTAATTGATGATTTATATATGTTGTGAAGAGTATCTGAAGGGAATTGTAATCTTTAAACTTTGTTGGAGCATTGGCTAAGATTGTAATACAAATGATGAAGATATGTGGGATAATTGTATCCTTCAGAGCATTGGCTTAGATTGTAATATGAATGATGAAGATATATTAGATAGTTGTATCCTTTGGAGCATTGGCTCATATTGTAATACGAATGATGAAGGTATATAAGGTAATTGTATCCTTTCGAGCATTGGCTCATATTGTAATACGAATGATGAAGGTATATAAGGTAATTGTATCCTTTGGAGCATTGGCTCATATTGTAATACGAATGATGAAGGCATATGAACTAATTGTATCGTTTGGAGCATTGGCTTAAGTAATAGAGTAAATTATGAAATGAAGTGAAAGAAAGAGAAAGAGCTACTAAAATATACCCTTGTCGGGTCATTGTTGCTTTTGATATTGTCTCCCTTATTGGGATGTTGAGATTATTGTTATTGTTCCCTTGCCGGGATTTAATTGTTTAATTGATGTTCCCTTGTCGGGATTTCTATTTTTACTATGTTTATTTCCTTGCCCTTGTTTGTGATTGCTGTTTGGGTGAGGAAGAGTGTTAAATCACGAAGGTTGATGCCATGCCATGTTTATATTTATTATGCACGAGGGGACATTCCGTGCCATGTTTATATTTATTATTCACAAGGGGACATTATGTGCCATGTTTATATTTATTATGCACGAGGGGACATTCCGTGCCATGTTTATATTTATTATTCACAAGGGGACATTATGTGCCATGTTTATATTTATTATGCACGAGGGGACATTCCGTGCCATGTTTATATTTATTATGAACGAGGGAACATTCCGTGCTATGTTTATATTTATTATGCACGAGGGGACATTCCGTGCCATGTTTTATATTATTATTATGCACGAGGGGACATGTCGTGCCGCATCTTTCACTGTTTAATATTTGTTGTCATTTCCCGTTATTATTTTCAGATATTCCAGACTGTTTTTTTCGTTTCTGTCATTTCAGTATTTGCTATCTATTACCCCTAGCATGTTCTCCCCGTAATTGTATTCTTGTTTAGTTTATGCTATACTATTGAACTAAACAGGTACACTTTGTTGTCGTGTCTTAGCCTCGTCACTACTTCGCCAAGGTTAGGCTCGGCACTTACTCAGTACATGGGGTCGGTTGTACTGATGCTAGACCTGCACTTCTTTATGTTGTGCAGGTTATGCAGCCGGGCCCCGAAGACATTATTAGTGGGATTGTCTTCCAGCTTATCATAGATGATTCAAGGTATACCCACTGACGTTCGATGGCCTTGGAGTCTCTTCCATCCCTTTTGTTATTGATTCTGTCTTATTTTTCCTCTAGCTTCAGAGGAAGCCATGTATTTCCTTCCAGACTTGTATTTAGAACTCTTACAGACAGTTCTTGAGTTTGTTACTCCATGTTTTTGGGAAACTTTACGCGTTGCTGTATTTTGATGCCCTTATTTAGTTTGAGACACTATTTATTTCCACTGTTAAACTGTGAACTGTTTAGTTTATCCTATTAAATTGGTGTTAATATGCTAGTTTATTTATGTACGTTCGCTTGTCTAGCGGGTTCAATGTTAGACGCCATCACGGCCCGATGGTGGGATTTCGGGGCGTGACAAGTTTGTATCAGATCTCTAGGTTACATAGGTCTCACAACTCACAGACAACATGGTAGAGTATGAGGGATCGGTATGGACACGTTTGTATTTATCCCCCAGAGGCTGCGAAGTTAGGATGACTCCATATTTCTTTTATTCTCTGTCGTGCGCTATGAATTCTGAGTAATGATTGAGTTTCTATTCTATTATCTTGTAGATGGCTAGGACGTATGCTTCCCTTGGTTCTGCCCAGCACCCTAACACTCCTGCTACAACTCATACTCGGGGTCGAGGTCGAGGACGAGGCCGTGCTAGAGGGCGAGGATGGGGTCGGGGTCAGCCTAGAGCAGCAGCCCTAGTGGAGGACCCTCAGGTCGAGTTTGACGAGGAGGTCCCAGTTGGACCAGCTCAGTTCCCAGAGAGGTTCATAGCTACCCTAGTGTTTCAAGACGCCCTTGTCCCTCTAGTCGGACTCATGGAAAGTGTAGCCCAGACGAGTGTTCTTCCTACAGCACCAGCCACCTCTCAAGCTGGGGGAGGCGCCCAGACTCCTACCGCCCGTGTACCAGAGTAGCTAGATCCACAGTTTCAGACTATGACACCTCAGCCAGCCGGAGTAGCTCAGCCGGGTATTGTAGCGCCGGTAGCAGAGGGAGCACCTATGTCAGCAGATGCTTTTTGTAGACTGGACAGGTTCACTAAGTTATTCACTGCTACTTATAATGGTTCACCATCAGAGGACCCCTATGATTATTTGGACAGCTGCCGTGAGGTTCTTCGGAATATGGGCTTAGTGGAGTCGAACGGGGTTGACTTCGCTACTTTTCAGTTATCTGGCGCAGCCAAGAGTTTGTGAAGAGAGTATTGCCTAGCCAGACCAGCTAGATCTACACCTTTGACTTGGACTCAGTTCACAGAGGTATTTTTGGGGAAGTTCCTTCCCATTACTCAGAGAGAAGACCTTCAGAGGCAGTTTAAGCATCTCCAGTAGGGATCCATGTCAGTCACTCAGTACGAGACCAGGTTCATCACTGTAGCCCGACATGCTCTTATGATACTTCCCACTGATCGGGAGAGAGTTCGGAGGTTTATCGAGGTATTGGCCCGGCCTATATGACTTCAGATGGATAGAGAGTCAGGTACAAATATATCATTCCAGGATGCGGCCAATGTGGCCAAGAGGATCGAGATGATTTTATCTCAAGGTGGTGGTCAGCGGGCTGAAAAGAGGCCCCGTCATTTTAGTCATTTTAGTGGAGCCTCATCTAGGGGCGGGGATTCTTCAGGAAGAGGTCATCGTGCCAGACCTTTTCAGTCAACTCTTCAGATTTCCCATGGTACTTCAGGTGGTCGTAGTTATCATACGCATTATTTCGATCAGCAGCCTTACAACGCACCACCAGCACCTATCGGTGCACCGCCTCTTCAGAATTTCCAGGGTGGTTATCAGGGTCGACAGGGCAAGTTCCAGAGTCAGCAGTCACATCAGTAGAGGACATGTTATAATTGCGGGGGTTTGGGACACATTTCTAGGTTCTGCCCCCGAGGTTCTGGTGGGTCTCAGCATCAGGTTTCTCGTGCCATTGTACAGGCACCAGGTATTCCACAGCCTGCCCGACCAGCTAGAGGTGGGGGTAGCGGTGCTAGAGGTGGAGGTAGAGGTCATAGAGGTGGAGCTCAGGCCGCTAGAGGTGGAGGCCAACCAGCAGTCGACCATCCCAGGGATGTAGTTCAGGGTGGTGGGGCCCAGCCCCGATGTTATGCTCTTCCAGCCAGGCCAGAGGCTGAGTCTTTGGATGCAGTCATTACAAGTACTATTCGGGTTTGTGACAGAGATGCTTCAGTGCTATTTGATCAAGGGTCTACGTATTCGTATGTGTCCTCTTATTTTGCACCATACCTGGTCATGCCTAGTAATCCACTGAGTATTCCTGTTTATGTATCTACATCGGTGGGTGATCCTATCACGGTCGATCGAGTCCATCGTTCTTGTGTTCTGGTGATTTGGGGTCTTCAAACCCATATTAATTTGTTGCTTTTAGCTATGGTCGACTTTGATGTTATACTGGGATGTACTGGTTATCCCCCTATCATGTTATTTTGGATTGTCATGCCAAGACAGTGACCTTAGCCTTGCTGGATTTTTCCCGTTTTGAGTGGAAAGGAACTCCTAGTCATTCTACCCGTAGTGTTATTTCGTACGTGAAGGCTCGGCATATGGTCGAGAAGGGGTGTTTGGCTTATTTGGCTTATGTGCACGATTCCAGTGTTGAGGTTCCCTCTATTGATTCGTTACCCATGGTTCGTGAGTTTGCTGAGGTCTTCCCTTCAGACCTTCCGGGGATTCCACCCAACAGGGACATTGACTTCTGCACTGATCTTGCTCCGGGCACCCAGACCATTTCTATTCCGCCGTAACGCATGGCCCTACCAGAGTTGAAAGAGTTGAAGGAACGGTTGTAGGATTTTCTTAGGAAGGGTTTTATTAGACCTAGTATTTCTCCTTGGGGTGCTCCATTATGGTTTGTGAAGAAAAAGGACGGTTCGATAAGGATGTGCATTGATTACCGGCAATTGAACAAGGTTACAATCAAGAATAAGTATCCACTACCGAGGATTGATGATTTGTTCGATCAGCTTCAGGGTGCCGAGGTATTTTCAAAGATAGACTTGAGATCTGGCTACCATCAGTTGAGGATTAGGGCATCCGATGTCCCTAAGACAGCTTTCTGCACTCGGTACGGGCATTACAAGTTTTTAGTCATGTCGTTTGGGTTGACAAATGCCCCAACAACTTTTATGGATTTGATGAACCGAGTGTTCACGCCTTATTTTGATTCGTTCGTGATAGTCTTCATTGATGATATATTGGTATACTCCCGCAGTTAGGAGTTCTTCAGAATCTAAAGGATGGTCAACTATATGCGAAGTTTTTGAAGTGTGAGTTCTTGTTGAGTTCAGTTGCATTCCTGGGTCATGTCGTATCAGCAGAGGGTATTCAGGTTGACTCAAAGAAGATTGAGGCAGTGAAGAAGTAGCCTAGACCAGCATCAGCTACAGAGATTCGAGTTTCTTAGGATTGGCAGGCTATTATCGTCGGTTCGTGGAGGGGTTCTCATCTATTGCAGCCCCATGACCAGGTTGATCCAGAAGGGTGCCCAGTTCAGATGGTCGTACGAGTGTGAGGCGAGCTTCCAGAGGCACAAGACATCTCTGACTACGACACCTGTATTGGTTTTGCCCACAGGTTCAGGGCCTTATACAGTCTATTGCAATGCTTCACGTATTGGGCTTGGTGCAGTGTTGATGCAGGATGTAAAGGTCATTGCTTATGCTTCGAGGTAGTTAAAGATTTATGATAAGAACTATCCAGTGCATGATTTGGAGTTGGCAGACATTGTCCACGCATTGAAGATTTGGAGGCACTATCTGTATGGCCTGGCATGTGAGGTGTTCATGGATCATAAGAGTCTTCAGTACTTGTTCAAGAAAAAAGAGTTGAATTTGAGGCAGAGAATGTGGTTAGAGTTGTTGAAGGATTATGACATTACCATCTTATATGACCCGGGGAAGGCCAATGTCGTGACCGATGCTTTAGGTAGGAAGTCAGCTAGCATGGGCAGTCTTGCTTTTATTCCGGTCAGTCAGAGGCTGCTTGCTTTGGATGTTCAGGCTTTGGCCAATCTGATTTGTGAGGTTGGATATTTCTGAGCCTAGTCGAGTGTTGGCTTGTACGTTCGCTCCTTCTTCATTATTGGAGCGTACCCGTGGTCGGCAATTTTATGATCCCCATTTGTGTGTCCTTTGAGACAAGGTGCAGCGCGGACGCGCCAAGCAGGTGACCTTAGATGATGATGGTGTTTTGAGATTGTAGGGGCGAGTTTGTGTACCCAATATTGATGGGGTTCGAGAGTTGATTTTAGAGGAGGCCCATAGTTCCCGGTACTCTATTCATCCTGGCGCCAAGAAGATGTATCAGGATTTGCGGCAGCACTATTGGTGGCACAGAATGAAGAAGGATATTTTGGCACATGTGGCGCGGTGTTTGAATTGTCAACAGGTTAAGTATGAGCATCAGAGGCCTAGTGGTTTATTTCAGAGGATTGAGCTTCCCGATTTGAAGTGGGAGAGGATCACTATGGACTTCGTTACTGGACTTCCGTTGACCTGGAAGAAGTTCGATGCAGTTTGGGTCATTGTTGATAGGCTGACCATGTCAGCGCATTTCATTCTTGTGGCAGTCTCCTATTCATCTCAGAGGTTAACTGAGATCTATATCTGGTAGATTCTTCGCCTTCATGGTGTGTCGGTATCTATCATTTCGGATCGGGGCGCGCAGTTTACGTCGCATTTTTGGAGAGCAGTTCAGCGAGAGTTATGAACGCAGGTGGAGTTGCGCACAACATTTCATCCTCAGACGGATGGACAGTCCGAGCGGACTATTAAGATATTGGAGGATATGCTCCGAGATTGTGTTATTGACTTTGAAGGATCATGGAATTAGTTCTTGCCTTTAGCAGAGTTTGCTACAACATTAGCTACCAGTCAAGTATCCAGATGGCTCATTATGAGGCTTTATACGGTAGGCGGTGTCGATCTCCGGTTGGATGGTTTGAGCCGGGAAAGGCTCGGTTGTTGGGTATAGATTAGGTTCAGGAGGCCTCGAACAAAGTCATAATCATTCAGGATAGTCTTCGTATAGCTCAGTCCAGGCAAAAGAGTTATGCAGATCGTAAGGTTTGAGATGTGGCTTTCATGGTTTGTGAGCTAGTATTGCTCCGAGTGTCGCCTATGAAGGGCGTGATGAGATTTGGGAAGAAGGGCAAGCTTAGCCCTAGGTTCATTGGTCTGTTTGAGATTCTTGATCGAGTGGGAGAGGTGGCTTATAGGCTTGCATTGCCACCTAGCTTATCAGCCGTACAACTAGTTTTTAATGTGTCCATGCTTCGGAGGTATCACGGCGATCTATCCCACGTGTTAGATTTCAGTACTGTCCAGTTGGACAAGGACTTATCTTAAGAGGAGGAGCCGGTAGCTATTCTAGACTGACAGATTCATCAGTTGAGATCCAAGAGTTTCCCTTCTGTTCGTGTTCAGTGGAGAGGTCATCCTCCTGAGGCATCGACCTAGGAGTCCAAGTCCGATATACGGAGCCGTTACCCTCATTTATTTCCCGACTCAGGTACTTCCTTCTTCTATCCGTTCGAGGATGAACAGTTGTTTTAGAGGTGGAGAATGTGACGACCCAAGGAGTCATCACCTTTTTTATTACCCTATTTCGTACTCCCAAGTCCTTGAAAACCTTATTTGTAGTTGCCTCGATTAATGTGCGCAGTCTGGGCGCGTAGCCGGACAACTTAAATATGAAATTTTGTGAAAATGGTAAGATTTAATATTAACAAGAATAAATTTTACTATGGTCAACATGTTGAGTAAATGGACTCGGGCCCGTGATTTGATGATCCCGGAGGGTCCGTAGGAAAATATGGGACTCGGGCGTGCGCCCGGAATCTAATTCCGAGGTCCCAAGCCCGAGAAATGAATTTTTGAGTGAAATTGTTTTCTGAAAATATTTAAGGAAATTGAAAATGATATCTGATTAGAAAGTGATGGTATCGGGCCCGTATTGGTGTTCCGACGCCTAGTACATGTCTTATATATTGTTTAAGCGCTTTCTGTAAAGTTTGATTGAAAACGGATTTCGTTTGACGTGTTTCGGACTTGAAATGGGAAATTTGATGTTTTATGAAATTTTATAGAATTCATGGATTTTGAGGTTTAATTCGATGTATATGATGTTATATTGGCGATTTGACCGCACGGTTAAGTTCGTAGGATGTTGTTAAGCCAGTGCATGTGATTTGTTAGGAGCCCGAGGGCTTAGGATTGTTTTGGAGGTGTCTCAGAGTGATTTTGAACTTAGGAAAATTGCTGGTTTTTGCTTCAGCTGTTGCACGTCGCTTTTGTTCTTCGCGATCGTGAAGCCTCTTCCGCGTTCACGAAGCATTAATTTTTCCTTCATCGCGTTCACGTCCCTTCCCTCGCGATCGCGTAGGGTTAATTGACCCTGAGGGCTTAGCCCGCTTTTCCTCTTCGCGTTCGCGTACAGTTGACCGCGATCGCGTAGCTTTACAGTTCTCCTTCATCACGTTCGCGTAAGTCAACTTTTGGAACCCAGTTTTTTTTAACTCTCCGCGATCGCGATGGTCTGTCTAGTCTACCCTTGGTGAACGCGACCTCCCTTCCGCGATTGCAAAGGGATATTTTGCCCAGTGGTATATAAATATTTCCAGAACCAGTAGCTACGGGATTCACTTAGAAAATAACGAACTTCTTCTCCAAAGCCCTTAGGCATCCATTGAAGCCATCCTTCACCAAAACTTCTTGGGTTAGTAAATTTTAACTCATTTCCTTCATTTTTCATCTATAATTAATGAATTCCTAAGCCTAGAACATGCAAATTATAGTAGAAAATCTGGAATTTGGGTAGAGTTAGGCCCTTTTGACTTTTCTTGATTAAGACCTCATTTTGGAGTCAAATTTGAAAACAAATTATATATTCGGGCTCGTGGGTGAATGGGTAACATGGTTTTGGTCCGAGCCTTGTTTTTGGACCAAGCGGGCCCGGGGTCAAATTTTGATAATTTTGGAGGAATGCTAGGAAATGAATAATTAGGCCATGTAATTGAATCATTGAATCCTTATTGATATACTTGAGCTGATTATGTCTAGATAATATCATTCCGGAGCGGTGTTAGAGGGTTGATTGCTATACTTTGGACCCGAGATAAGTGTTTGGTCTAACTTAGCTTGAGAGAATAGGAGTTGAGTATAATTTGCTACTTTCTAATTGTCAAATGCGATGTATAGGCATGGAGACGATAATTGTATCCTTTGGAGCATTGGCTCAGATTGTAATACCAATGATGAAGATATGTGAGATAATTGTATCCTTTGGAGCATTGGCTCAGATTGTAATATGAATGATGAGGATATATGAGATTGTTGTATCCTTTGGAGCATTTGCTCAGATTGTAATACGAATGATGAAGGTATATGAGATAATTGTATCCTTTGGAGTATTGGCTCAAATTGTAATACAAATGATGAAGGTATATGAGATAATTGTATCCTTTGGTGCCTGGCTCAAGTAATAGAGTAAATTATGAAATGAAGTGAAAGAAAGAGAAAGAGATAATAAATATACCCTTGTCGGGTCATTGTTGATTTTGATATTGTCTCCCTCATTGGGTTGTTGAGATTATTGTTATTGTTCCCTTGCCGGGATTTAATTGTTTAATTGATGTTCCCTTGCCGGGATTAAATTATTTAATTGATGTTCCCTTGGCCGGATTTCTATTTTTACTCTGTTTATTTCCTTGCCCTTCTTTGTGATTGATGTTTGTGTGAGGAAGAGTGTTAAAGCACGAAGGGTGATGTCGTGCCATGTTTATATTTATTGTGCACGAGGGGACATTCTGTGCCACGTTTAAATTTATTATGCACGAGGGGACATTTCATGCCATGTTTATATTTATTATGCACGAGAGGACATTCAGTGCCATGTTTTATATTATTATTATGCACGAGGGGACATGTCGTGCCGCATCTTTCACGGTTTAATCTGTTTGTCATTTCCCGTTATTATTTTCAGATATTCCAGACTGTTGTTTTCGTTTTTTTCATTTCAGTGTTTCCTATCTCTTACCCCTAGCATGTTCTCCCCATAATTGTATTCCTTGTTTAGTTTCTTCTATACTATTGAACTGCACAGGTACACTTTGTTGTCATGTCTTAGCCTCGTCACTACTTCGCCGAGGTTAGGCTCAGTCCTTACTCCGTACATGGGGTCGCTTGTACTGATGCTAGACCTGCACTTCTTTATGTTATGTAGATTACACAGCCAGACCCGGAGAACATCATTAGTGGGAGTGTCTTCCAGCTTATCATAGAGGCTTCAAGGTATACCCGCTGGCGTTCGTGGGCCTTGGCGTCTCTTCCATCCATTTTGTCTTCGATTCTGTCTTATTTTTCCTCTAGCTTCAGAGGAAGACATATATTTCCTCCCAGACTTTTATTTAGCACTCTTATAGACAGTTCGTGAATTTGTGACTCCAGGTTTTTGGGAAACTTTACGCGTTGTTGTATTTTGATGTCCTTATTTAGTTTGAGACCATATTTATTTCCGCTGTTAAACTGTGAACTGTTTAGTTTATCCTATTAAAGTGGTGTTAATATGCTAGTTTATCTGTGTACGTTTACTTGTCTAGCGGGTTCAACGTTAGACGCCATCACGGCCCGATGGTGGGATTTCGGGGCATGACAGAAAGAAATCAGGGGCGGCGGATTTTAGAAAACAAATAAGTTTGGGGAGTTTATTGGTTAATTAAAAAAGGTAATAATATCCTCGACCATTGATCTCTGAGACCAACAGCCAGGATTCGATCTGGGGGTTGGGCGGGTTTAAATAATGGGTTACTGGGTCGGGTTATGGGTTAATTTTTATTGGGCTGGGGGTGGCATTTGGGCTAAGGTCTGAACTTAAAGAGGTTATATGTTAAATCCAATTATTTTGATAAAATAATTCATAAAAATAGCTAATAAATTACAAAAATTATATTTATGCATAAAAAAAGATTTAAAATAGTTACTTGATATTATAAAAATATTGAAGGTCATTTTCTCGTAAAATAAAGTAATTATGCACATATGGGCTATTATTGCAATTATAGCCTACAGCTGTAAATAGGGTTATGCATAAGATAATTAAAACTTAATATAAATATAAATGATAAAATTAAGAAATAATATTATCATAAAATAATTTGTGATGCAATTAGCTATTATTTATATAATAGAGCTACTGGGATAAATTAATTAAAAATCCTTTAAAGAATGTAGAAATTATGGAAAAATATTAATTGATGCACATGAATTTTTTTGATGATCTACATGGATTTTGAAAATATATATGGGAAAAATTGGGTATCAACAGCTACCCCTCTTTACCCGGGAAGAATGAAAGAGTTGTCAGGTAAAGACATGATGGCCAATTTTGACCGAATAAGATGATTTGAGAGACATAGGCCACACTCTGGTTTCCGAGCTGCCTACATATCCCCGGTTTTACAGGAATCAGGCTATGTGTAGTTCTGGACCCACCGGTGAAATGGACCGATAGAGTTATCACAAAGACGGATACAAGGTTTTGAATAGGTGAAATGGTTACGGTGAGCGGTCAGGTTTGAAGTAACTTCGAGGAAATGGAGCGGAATTGCTCCTATTGGGATAACGATTACTCATTGGGTTACCTGCAAATCAAAATATGCACTGCAAGCATATATCTTTGCATAAATTTAAACATGATGCAAATTCCCTTCAGACCATGAGAATTTTCCTTGGATGGTTGAGGATGATGTCCTTAGACCATGATCCCGGGCCATGAACTGTGCGGTAAGTGATTCACAGGCCATGAAATGATGTTCTCGGGCCATGAATATGGTGCCTCTGAATCATGACGCCTTTGAATAATGATGTGCAAGTTTGAGAGATCCTCAGTCCATGGCATGATGTCTTTCGGCTATGAGGATGGTGCCTTCATATACGTATACCCTCTTAAACGGGAATCAGGTCGAGCGTAGTTCAATTTACATCATATGAAGAAGCATAAATGGTTTACACAGAATATCTTTTGACTGCGTCTGAGTTGATAGGCTTTGCCAAATTTCCCCGTCCACCTCTGAAAGTATGAGTGCTCCTCCTGTCAATACTCTGTGAACCATGTAAGGACCTTGACAGTTGGGAGAGAATTTCCCTTTGGCTTCATCTTGATACGGAAATATCCTTTTCAGCAACAGTAGGCCCGGTGCGAATTATCTTGGCGTGACTCTTTTGATGAAAGCTCTGGACCTTCTATTTTGATAAAGCTGACTGTGACATACCACATTCATCCTTTTTCCATATATGAGGGCTTGTTTCTAATAGTGACTTCTTATCTATTATGCGTCACTGAGTTAGGCATCCTGTATGATTCTCAAGGAAGGAAATTCCACTTCGGCGGGAATGACACCTTCAATGCCATAAACTAGTAGATAAGGGGTTGCCCGGTTGATGTGCGGACTGTGGTACGTTATCCCAATAAGGAGAATGGTAGCTTCTCGTCCCATTGTTTGTGATTTTCTACCATTTTCCTTAGTATCTTCTTGATGTTCTTGTTGGCAGCCTCCACGACTCCATTTATCTGAGGCCTATATGCTGTGGAATTCTTGTGCTTGATTTTGAAAGTCTCACACATGGCTTTCATTAGATCACTGTTGCGGTGGGCAGCATTGTCATTGAGGATTTATTCCGGAACCCCAAACCGGCAAACAATCCGGTCGTGAACAAAATCCGCAACGACCTTCTTGGTCACAGCTTTGTAAGATGCAGCTTCAACCTATTTAGTGAAGTAGTCGATGGTCACTAAAATGAACTGGTGCCCTTTTGAGGTGGTGGGCTCGATTAGACCGATGACATCCATTCCCCAAGCAGCATAGGGTCAAGGTGGTCTTGTTGCATTAAGCTCGTTCGGTGGTACTAGTATCATGTCTTTATGTATCTGACATTGGTAGCACTTCTGAACATACCGGATGTAGTTTGTTTCCATGGTCATCCAAAAGTAGCCGACCCTGAGTATTTTCTTGGCCAAGACAAAGCCATTCATGTGTGGGCCGCAGGTTCTGGCGTGTATCTCTTCGAGAAATTTAGAAGCCTCTTTTGCGTCAACACACCATAATTCTCGCAGATCATGAGTTCTTCTGTATAGAGTTCCTCTACTTTGGAAGAAATGATTGGACAATCTCCGAAGGTTGAGTTTCTAAGTATGATTTGCATGTTCCGAGTATTCTCCCTTTGCCAAATATTCTTTGATGTCGTGGAACTAGGGGTTTCCCTCTTTTTCATCTTCAATATGAGCAAAAAATTCGTTCTGAATTGTGGGGATATGCCGGAATTATATCTTTATGAACTTCTTCTTCCTTTCTTGTACATGATGCATATAAGGTAGTGTTTTGGAATTCTTTGTAGTCCACTCTCCTTGTACCTGGTGCACAAGCAGATCTGATTTGCCGATCACCGGTAGTTCCTGAATATTCTTATCAATAGCTAGGTTAAATCCTAATATGCAAGCTTCATATTCCGCAATGTTGTTAGCGCATGGGAATCCGAGTTTTGCAGACACCGGATAATGCTGACCAATTTTTTATACCAAGACGGCTCTGGTACCCACTCCTTTAAATTTTGTTGCTCCGTAAAAAAACATCCTCCAACTGTCGTAGGCTTCAACAATATCTTTTCCTACGAATGATACCTCCTTATCAGGAAAATACGTTTTTAGGGGTTCGTATTCTCATCCTACAGGATTTTCAGCAAGATGATCTGCTAATGCTTGTCCCTTGACTGCTTTCTGAGTCACATAGATAATGTCAAACTCACTCAGCAAGATTTGCCACTTGGCCAGCTTCCCCATAGGCAAGGGTTTCTGAATGATGTACTTCAGGGGTTCCATCCTTGATATGAGATATGTAGTATAGGCACAGAAGTAATGCCTTAGATTTTGATCTATCCATGTCAGAGCGCAACAAGTGCATTCCACCAGAGAGTATCATGCTTCATAAGGATTCAATTTTTTGCTTAAGTAGTACATGGCCTGCTCTTTTCCATTCATTCCGTCATATTGTTCTAGAACTCAACCGAAAGATCCATCTAACACTGCAAGTTAGAGTAGCAGTGGTCTACCTGGCTCTGGAAGGACTAATACTGGTGGTAGGGATAAGTACTCCTTTATTTTGTCAAAATCCTTTTGACAATTCTCGGTCCAACTTGTTGCGGCATCCTTCTTCAAAATTTTGAAAATCGGCTCAAAATGAAACGGTTGATGTAGTTGAGACGTACCAAGAAACACATCACATCCTTCTTGATCTTTGGTGGTGGTAATTCCTGGATGGCTTTAACCTTTGACGGGTCCAACTATATTCCTCGGCGACTGACGATGAATCCCAGCAATTTTCCGGCAGGAACCCCGAATGCACACTTTGCGGGATTTAACATTAGATTGTACTTCCGTAGTTGGTCAAAGAATTTCCTCAAATCTTATATGTGATCTCTAGACCTCTTGGATTTGATGATGACGTCGTCCATATATACCTTTATTTCATTATGTATCATGTCATGGAAAATTGTTGTCATGGCCCTCATGTAGGTGGCCCCAGCATTCTTCAGACCGAACGACATCATTTTGTAGAAGTACACTCCCCATGGTGTGATGAAGGATGTTTTCTCTGCGTCTTCTTCGTCCATCCAAATATTATAGTAACCGGCGAAGCAATCTATAAAGGACTGGAGTTCATGCTTGGCGCAATCGTCGATCAAAATGTGTATGTTTGGTAGCAGGAAATCATCCTTGGGACTTGCTCTATTTAGATCTCGATAATCAACACAGACTCTAACTTTCCTATCTTTCTTTAGAACCGGTACAATGTTGTCCAACCAAGTTGGGTACTCAACTACTATGAGGAACTTGTCTTTGATCTTCTTAGTGACTTCTTCCTTGATTTTCAGGCGGCTTGAATTTTCTGAGTTTTTGCTTCACTGGAGGACACATTTGATTTTTAGGTAACTTGTGAGCAACTATGGACGTGCTCAACCCTGGCATATCGTCGTATGACCATGGAAATATATCCGCATATCCCTTTAGGAACCGAGTGTATTCGTGTTTCTCTGACGGTGACAAATGGATGCTTATGCGGGTTTCGTTGACGGTTTCGAAATATCCCAAGTTGACTATCTCGGTCTCGTCCCGGTTGGACTTGGGCTTGTTCTCAAAATTCCCTACTTCTCTGACGATCTCTTCAGGTATTACATCCTCTTCTTCCACTGAATTACTATCCTTTTGTTGCGTTGTCTCATTACATGTCATCGTCGTCGGTTCATCAAGACAAGAAATAGTAATGATGTAGGGATAAAGATATGAAATAATAATAGTGATAATAAAACATCAAGCCATTTAAAAATGTCAAACAAAATGATTTTCAATTACTCAAATAATATTTTTGGAGCCTTGAAAAATATTATTTAAGACAAAAGAAAAATGCAAAAGTGGAAATCATTTTTTAGAAAAATAAACAATGCCATTCAACCTTGATACCCCGGGACTCGTCGGGCCCTTGGTGGTTTAACAATCCAATTCATGAGGAATGCTCCTCTCTCCACATCTTGGATCGTAGGTCCTTCCTCCTCATCCTCCTCCTCGACAATCACATAGTAGTCCATATCATCATCTTCCAAGAACAAATTCCTCAATGCTACCAATGTTTCTTCTTCCCCTGATCCCCATATGATATTGTCCTGATGCAAGGTCTGACTCAAGTGCGGCACGAGTTTCTCAAGAGGGTAGTATGGACCATGCCAGGGTGGTGACCAATCATCCTATTCCTGCCAGGTGTAGTGATAACCTAGCCCAAAGGTTGTGCTATGGCGTTTCAACTGTATTGTCTTAGAGATACCCTGAATGTTCTTACTGAGCCCCCTGCCAGGTTCGTACCATTGCCATTCCAGTATACTCTCTATTTTGCTACTTCACCATTTATCCTTTTCAAATGCGTTAACATGCTCGATGCGATGGTAGGTTTCTCCACCTAACTTCATTCTATTTTCAATCACCGAAACAGTCTAACTAGTGTAAATGGGGTTGCTCCCATCTCCATTGATGATCACTTCTTGATGGTTCCACTCAAATTTTATCGCTTGGTGCAAAGTGGATGCGGCAGCTCTAGTAGCGTGTATCCAAGACCGTCCTAGCAATAGATTGTAGTATGTGGATATGTCTAGTACCTGGAATTCAGCAACGAACCAGGTAAGACCCATTTGTAAGCATAGGTTAGTTTCTCCGATCGTGGCCCTTTGAGACCCATCGAACGCTTTCACGTTCATAGTCCCTGCTCTTATCTCATGTAAACCCTTGCCCAACCTCTTTAGAGTTTTCAACGGGCAAATGTTGAGGATGGATCCTCCATCTATCAAAACTCTGGCGATTAAATTATCTTCACATTTCAATGTGATGTGCAGTGCCCTGTTGTGACTTAATCCTTTCGGTGGTAGTTCGTCTTCATGGAAGGTGATCTTATGGCTTTCTAATACTTGTCCTACCATGTTAGCCATGTCCCTACTGGTAATGTTGTTGGGAACATAAGCCTTGTTCAATACTTCATCAATGCGTTCTTATATACTTCAGAATTCTACAGTAATGATAGAATGAATATCTGGGACAGAGCCTTGTTCAGATGATCAATGACAGAGTACTCCTTTGCCTGTATATTCCTCCAGAGGTCATCTGGACCAGTCTCACTGACGGGCGGTTCGTTAGAAGCTTGCTTACTGGTTTCTCCTAAATGTTCAGGCGTGTAAACCCTTCCTGTTCTAGTCATTCCTTATGCAGCACCGGATTCTTCCATCTTTGACTTTACCTTTGTTCAAGCCTCATCCATATAATCCCAAGGTACAATATTGTAACTGAAGGGTGGTGTGGATGGTACCGTTACAATGAAAGGTGTAGCCACTTCCACTTCAAATGGATTGAGTGTTGCTGCAGGTGGTGTTACTTCTACTTCTAAGGGAATAGATGCGGCTACCTCGACTTCAACTGGCAGGTGTACCTTCACCATAATGGTATTGAGTGTGACTGCAGGTTTCTTAGGATCATCACCTTCTCGAATAAGCCCGATTTATCCCTCGGGATCCCACTCTTCATCAGATTTTATCACATTGACCCCTCCACCCTTATTATCTCGTAGAGGATTGTTGTGGACATTAGTTGCAGCTTCCTTCGCATGTATGACCTTACTATCAATTAGTGTTTGGACCTTGTCTTTCAAGGTGCGACATTCGTCAATAGTGTGTCCCTTCATGCCGAAATGATATGCATAGTTATTTTTTGGATTGACCCATTGAGATGAATTCTCCATTGCCACTGGGGGAACATGGGTGACATATGCAGCAGCTTTCAACCTTTCGTACAGCTGCTCAATGGGTTAATAAATGGCGGTGTACTATCTGGGTGGTTTGCGATCAAAATTAGGCATGTGTGTTTGGTAGTTTGGATGAGTTAGAGGTGAATGATAATAGGATGCTTGGGTGTTATAGGTGTGGTAAGCGGTAGAAGGTTGGAAATATCTGGGAGGTGATGGTTGATATGCGGGTAGAGGTGCTTGGTATACAAATGGAGTTTTTGGGCCTTGGGCAACCATTAATGTTCCCACTTCTTTCTTTTTCGATATGCCGCCTGATTGTAATGCTTTGTTCGTGGCCTGCAAAGGCTCAAAATTCATCACTATTCCACTACTAATACCTTCCTATATTCTTTCTCTGAGCTTGATGATATCTGAGAACTTATGATTCTCAATAACCATTAGCCTTTCGTAATATTGCGGATCATGTGCCTTGACAAAGAATTTGTTCACCCAATCCTTATCTAACGCCGGCATGACCTTTGCTGCTTCTTACCTCCACCGAGTAGCATATTCGCAGAAGGTCAAATGGCTTTATCTTGAGGTTCTGGACATAGAAAACATCTGGTGCATTTTCTATGTTGAATCTGAACATATACATGAAATTGGACGTCATGCTCACCTAATTAACCCATTTCTTAGGTTTCTGTCTTATATACCAAGACATGGAATCTTCAGTAAGGCTTATCATAAATAGCTTAATGCGAATCCTTTCGTCTTTTCGAACCCCCATGATGTTGTCATAGTAAGTTCTCAAATGAACCTTAGGATCACCCGTTCCATCAAACATTTCGAACTTGGGAGGTTTGTAAGCCTCTGCCAGTTCCACATCTGGTTGTACGCATAAATCCTCGTAATTCAGACCTTTAGTCCCTTTTCCTTCTTCAACACCCTAAACTCAGCTCGTTTGCTTCTTGAGCTCCTCAGCCATATTCTTGATAAGCAGGTCCTTCTCGGCGGATCCTGGTGTATAGGAGATTAGTTGAGTGGAGTGAGGTAAGGTTTCTATGTATATAGGGTTGTTCTGGTGAATGCCAGCAGTATGGGTGTATTGGGGATCATTGGTGGAGTTCTGGGGTTCGGGGATAGGTTATAGAGTGTTTTGAGGAGTCTGATAGGTGGTTTGTGGGTATTGAGTATAGAGATGATGATTTTGAGGAGGGGTTGTATACTGGTGAGATGCGAGAGGATTTTGTGGGCGTTTGTTGGGTGTGTTCTGAGATGGTGCAGGGTTTTGGGTGTTTGGGACATTCAATGTGATATTTTCCAAGTTACGTACCTGCTCTAGCTCATCGTGAAGTTCAAGTATCTTCTTCTCAAGCCGTACACCAAATATTTTGGGGCCTGAGTGCCCTGACCATTAGAAGTTTCCACATTCTCAAGATGTGCAGTGTTGTCTGTTCTGATGTGATTCATATCATCCATTTTAGCTTTTCGTTTGCCTTTTGGTACACTTGGAGGAGGAGAATATGGAGGGACTTTGGATCTGGTATGATAAGCTGATGATGCCAATGTGCGTGAACCAAACTTGGGGAATGGGAATAATCAACAAAAAAGAAAGAAAGGAAAACAAAAAGTAACCAAGTCAGTAAGGGTTCCAAAAAGAGTATTTGCAATATCTAAACACATAGTACGGGAATGTAAATTCGCGTCCTAATTTGGGAGGCTCGTTGTGCCCGAGGTAGGCCTAGTGACAAATTGATTTGGATAACTTTAGTGCCAATAATATTCTCATTTCATTAATTTAAAAAATAGATGAATCTAAAACAACACTAAGACAAGATAAGTCACTACTGGCATCTGGCCTTATTACATTTGATAAAGCAAATAAATCTAGTCTACTCTTTCCTAAAAGGTTCTTCCCCAGGCTTGATCTTCTTGGCTCCATCGATCAGGTTCCCTAGGTCGCGCATGCCCAACAGCAGGTATACCCTCGGTAGATGTCATCCTTCGCTTCTTTCAGCATTCTGGCAGTCGGTGACTGCTTTCCTCGTCTTCCCCTCCAGCTCCATTAGACCCTGCTCCAAAAACTCCAACCTTTCATTAGAGTTGATAGCCAGTCCCCTCCATTCCTTGATCAGCCTCGTGTCTATCTCGTAACCCTGATAGGAACACAAGGGTATATGCCCCTTAACCCGATCAACACCAAGTGCGGAGCGTGCCTAGATCTGATGATGAACACATAGGTAAGGAACCATTCGAACATCCATTGAACCTGGTCCTGAGTCAAATTGTCAAACAAATGCGCCCATTCTGTAACATTTTCCGATTGAGCAAGCATGTATAGGATAAAAGTCATTCTCTTATGATGGTGAAAGGCTATGTGATCATTCCATGGCCTTCGTGGAAACTACTATTGGTGTCGACCTCTCTGGAGATGCTCCAATAACCAAACATGTAGTAGCAGATTACAACCCTCAAAGTATTTGAACCCCTTCTGGCAGCGGTCCAAGCCTGGGTAGATGTCAACTATGATCATAGGGATAATGATATATGTTTACCCCTCAATCCCCTCCATTAAAGTTTTTGCTACCATCGCCAGTCTATTGTTAATCCTGTATTTTTTGCTTGGAAATACTATCATACCCAGGAAGAAAACAACAAACACAAAAACCCTACGGTGAATATGTGTAACGACCCGATCGGTCATTCCGAGAGTTTAACCCCCTATCCCCTATTTCTTATTTGTTATGCATTTTTAGCTCTTTTATGTTATGTTGGGATGGTTGGCTTGTGTTCAGAGTGATTGTGGAGATAAATGAAAGACTTAGTCCCTTAAGTTGTCCTTATAGTTAGAAATGTCAACCGGAAGTTGACTATTGGGTAAACAACATCGGAATATGGTTTTTATGGCTCAGATAGCTTCATTAGGTGATTTGGGACTTAGGAGTCTGTTTAGAATATTTTTCGGAGGTCCGGAGTAGAATTAGGTTTGATTAGGCGAAATTGAGTTTTGGCGCTTTCCTGTTGGCAGTGGAAAATGAGCTATCGGCGTCAGAATGGAATTCCGGAAGTTGGGACAGGTTTGTAGTATCATATTGGATGTGTTTGCAAATTTTCAGGTCATTCAGACTTGTTTTGGTTGGTTTCGGCATCGCTGGTGAATTTCAGAAGTTTAGGAATCCTTAGGCTTGAATCATGCATTAAGTTGGTGTTTTTATGATATTTTGGGTGTTCTGAGGGTTCGATTAGTTTCGGGTGATCATTTATGACTTGTTGGTACTTTTGGTTGAGGCCCTGATCGTTTCAGGATGAGGTCATATGGTTATCGGTTCGATTATTGGTAATTTGGAATTACTGGTGTAAAGCTTTCGGGTTTTTCGCACCTGCGGAAGGGGGAGCCGCAGGTGCGAGGTCGCTGGTGCGGTCTAGGAGCCGCAGATGCGGAGTTTGAGGGGCTAATCTTTTTCCGCAGATGTGGAACCTTTGGTCGTAGGTGTGGACCGCCGCTGCGGGCTTATGGACCGTAGATGCGAGGTTGGATTCTTTAGTGGAAATCCGCAGAAGAGCGCTTGGGACCACAGGTGCGGGTCCGTAGGTACGTTTAAAAGACAGCAGGTGCGGTTTCACTGGACAGAGTGTATAAATACCAACCTTTGCGAAATTGGGTTATTTCATCAAAGTTTTCATACGGATTTGAGCTTGAGTGAAGGATTTGAAGGGGGAAATCAAAAGAACTTCGTGGAGGTAAGATTTTTCGACCTAAAACTCACTTCTATGGTATTATTTGACTGATTAGGGGTGAAATTTATTGAAACTTAGTGAATAAATTGGAGGTTTAGGGCTTGGGAATTGGAGACTTTAAATTAAGGAATTGAGGGGTCATTTGTGGTTGGATTTTGATGTATTTTATATGGGTAGACTCGTGGAAGGGTAAGGATTTTAGTTTTTTGAGTTTTACCAAATTCTGAGACATGGGCTCGGGGGTCGGGTTTGGTCAATTTCAGGATTTGTGCTTAATTTTGATAATTTTCAAATGGGTTTCGTCTCCCTAGCATTTATTGATGATATTAATCTGGTTTTGGTTAGATTCTGAGCAATTCGGAGCCGATTCGAGAGGTAAGAGCATCCCGGATTAGTATTTGAGCCAGTTTGAGGTATGTAATGTGTGTGAATCTTGTCTTGAGGGTATGAAATCCTCTACTTCAAATTTTTATCACTGTTTGGGGTGGCACACATACTAGATGATGAGTGTGTGGCACGCACGGTTGGGGGATTATGACTTTTTCTGTTCCGTGGCAACTATTAAGTTGCGTATTTGATTCTACTTCATATGATATTCATGTTTTAAGACTATTATTATATTTTGGGTGTACGCCTTGTTTCGGGCCTTGTGCCGACCTGTTTGCACCTCTTGGGGGTTGTTTACTACTATTCCTCACTGTGTTGACTTATGATTTACACTCAGCCATTTCCTGTTTAATTGATTTCGAAAGTCAGTCTCATTTACACTACATTTGTGATATAAAATGATATTTTGGGTCGAGTACCCCGTTTATCTGATAGCCCGAGTGGCTTTGAGAGATTTTTGACTGAGTGAGGCCGAGTGCCTGTGTTGTGAGGAAATTATGGGATCGGACTGCACGCCACAACATGTTGCACTGTTTATGAATTGTGAGAGGTCGAGAGCCTGAGTAATTATGCCACAAGATGGCTTGATATAGCGCTTGGGCTGTAGGAGCCCCTCCGGAGTCTGTACACCACCAGTGAGTGTAGGTACCTTATGAGTGCGAGTTCCAAGTGGCGAGTGCCGAGTGACGAGTGATTGTGAGGCATATGTGATTATGAGGTTGCCCGAGGGGCAGATACCGAGTGATTGTGAGTCGTGCTAAGTGACTGATTCTAATTGATGATATGCCCGAGGGGCGGTTAATGATACATGTTTTAGCCCGAGAGGCTATTTAAGAACTCTATCATTTTTATACTGAATTATTTCGATTTCCATGGAAATTTTGGAAAGGTACATTTTCGAAGGAATTTTACTGAAATCGACTTTCAAGTGTTTCAAATTATCGTATCTGTGATTTTGAAAGAAGAATTGTATTTACTGTGAATTGATGACTTCTTTTATGTGTTACGTAGTTCTCAGACATTATTTACTTTCATTACTACTGAGTTGGCGTACTCACATTACTCTCTGCACCTTGTTTCCAGATTCAGGTTCTAGGGTAGTGTGAGTTGTTTATCCGCCTCAGGGATTTTGCGGAGATTTGCGAGTTAGCCGCACGTGCCCGCAACCATGCTTTCTACCTCTTGTTATTACACAGATTATGTTCTAGACTTGTATATTTTTGTTAGATGGTCATGACAAGTGATTCCGGAATCTTGGGGTTGTATTTAGTATTCAGCGTAGCTTTATCTGTTTTGAAATATTCATTGCGTTTTTTTGAGTGTTAATTTGGCTGGCCTAGTTCCATGATAGGCACAATCATGACTATTTTAGATTTGGGGTCGTGACAAGTTGTTATCAGAGCCTAGGTTACATAGGACTCACCGGTCATGAGCAGGTTTAGTTGATTCTTGTGGATCGGTATGGAGACGTCTGTACTTATCTTCGAGAGGCTACGAAACCCTTAAGAAAAATCTCACATTCTTGAATTCTTGTCGTGCGAATCCAATTATTCAGCCAAAAGTGTAACCCTTTGAATTCCTTTCATGCATTTGAATGCGCACGTGAGCGCTCGGTATCAGCTGTGCATCGACGGCTTGTGATTTCCATGGGTGAGGTGCGAGATGTGATTTTAGCATGTTGATAAGAGGCCAATATGGAGGACTTGAGGCTGGGTTTTGTCTATGGCTTGAGTGTTGAGCTTTCGATGGTGTGAGCACATGCATTTGGTACTTATATGTCCGTTTGTGTCCTTATTGGTTGGATATTGTAACTGGATGACTATGTGGTGAGTGTGATTCGATGGTGAGATGTGTTCATATTGTTTGATTGTGAAAAAAAAAAGAAAAAAAGATAGAAATGAATGGATATATAGTTAGAACCATTGAGTGTTTGACCTCTGTCTCGAGTTGGCATATGGCTTCGAGCTGTGAGTGTATTTAAAGACCTCTCATGTTGTTTAGTTATGGAGTAAAGCGGATTTTTTTGTCATAATATGAGTTCCTGGTGATGTCTTTTGGGCTGACCAATGCCCTAGTAGCGTTCATGTATTTGATTAATAGTGTATTCCGGTCGTAATTATACTCCTTCGTTATTGTATCTATTGGTTTCATCCTGGTGTACTCACGTGGCCATGAGGAGCATACTCAGTATTGGAGGAGGGTATTATAGAGATTGATGGAGGAGAAGCTTTATGCAAAGTTCTCCAAGTGTGAGTTTTTGGCTCTGTTAAGTAGCA
This sequence comes from Nicotiana knightiana, assembly GCA_005239525.1. NCBI lineage: Eukaryota > Viridiplantae > Streptophyta > Magnoliopsida > Solanales > Solanaceae > Nicotiana > Nicotiana knightiana. The sequence continues at coordinate 242,556 of ML426085.1, forward strand.
TTCTTGGGGCACGCGATGTCCAGTGAAGGTATTGAAGTGCTCAGACGAGTGTAGAGAGAGCTTCCATAAGCTCAAGATTGCTTTGCCCATAGCTCCAGTGTTAATTCTACCATCAACTTCAGGTTCTTATACCACATATTTTGATGCCTCGAGGATAGGCATTGGTTGTGTTTTAATGTAGGAGGGTATAGTGATTGCGTGATAGCCATGATATTTGAAAATGTATAGAGATTATATCAGCTTGAGGCTAAGCAGACAGGGTTATGTCCCGCGGGGTGTCCTTAGGTTGTGTGATCTTTAGGTGGTTTTATAATAAGTACTCCTTTACCAGTAAATGTTATATGTTGTAACTTGAGTTTAGATCACTTGTGGAAGTTGGCATTGTTATTGCAATGGCGAATGCGAGATTGCAGATGATTTGAGATGTTAAATGGTTTGAGTTCTATATGAGCTTATGAAGGATTTAGTTGAATCTCATTGTGATATGGCGGCGGTGTTAGCGTATTGGCATTATGAGTTATTGATTGTTTTGATCTATGGCTTTGAGTCAAGTGGGGGTGGATGCTAATGATAAGTTGGTTTCATGATTATACGAGGTATTGGGTTCAGTTCGAGGTAAACCGGTGAATCAGTTATGACCTGCAGAGTTGGAGTCTTAGAAGACTCGAGTAATGGAAATTTTTGGATACAGGTGGTAATGTACTCTATGGTTAGATGGGTTTTATTGAATGATTGAGTTGTAATTGTAAATGGTGTAGTGTGTGCGAAGTAGGGATTTGCTTGGTTGCTTTGAAGTATGTGTTACTTCCTAGTATGTTGGTGTGCAAATAGGGAAAGGTCGTTTGATTTGTTTGATCAGTTTAATTGAGATTTGTGTAGAGTGGATGAATCTCGAGAATGGTTTTGATGGATTCAAGGTTATACTTAACAATTGGTAATATTCAAGGTGTGCATTTGGATAGAACTGATATTTACGTTGGATGGTGTCAAGACTTGTGACATTTCTACATTATCATGGATTCTACCTATCAGTATCAAGAAAGTGAAGGTAATGGCTTTAGACTCGAAGGAAGTCTCTTCATGGTATATATTTTGAATATGGTACTTTTGGGGATATTTGAGAGAGTATTTAGCGGCTTACGAGCCTTACACGGTACGGTCTTATGCTCGGGTCTCGTGTGGTGAGTCTAGGTTGAGCATTGCAGTATTATGGAAAGGAGATGTATCAATTCGAAGGTAAGTCAGAAGGATCTTGGATAAATAGGACAGCTTTGTAGTAGGTCGGATCGGCATGGTAAGGGATGTGATTAGTTCTCTGGGTGCTTATGAGGCAATGAGTTTTTACATGTGTTTTTAGCAATGCTCTTGTGTTTTGGTGACCTGCGTAGCTTGGTTGAGTTAGAAGGATTCATTACTGACGGTTTGGTGTTGTACAACTGGGATTCGGATAGTTCCCGATAGTTTCTACCATAGTTAGAGATGTCTATTTTCCATTGGCGTGAGGTGCATGTGATGTATAGTAATTTTTCTTCTAAATGGGTTTAAAATGGAAAGTTCTTGGCTACTTGGGTATGTAGTTGCTTGTGGCTCAGAATGTATCATGAAGTTCCCATATTTATCATAGGATGACATGGCGTATGCGGTATGTTGTGTAGAGTTGAGATTTGCATATGTGAGGTCACGATTCAGTTCTGGAAGGAAGGTCAAAAAATTCTTAGGCAACATTAGCAGTTTTAGATGACTAGGTAGATGATATCACTGTTGGGTGGCTTGATAAGGGTATACATTTTAGAAAGGGCAATGTGTGGAGTTAAGGGTGCTTTATTGGTATTGCGACACTCTTTTGTTGGATCGACTACTGATATTCAAGGTTGCTTGGTGACACGGAAGAATTATAGGGGTATCCCTCGTGGAATGATCGAGTATTAGTGATGTGTTATATATTCGATCGGTGGAGTTGGGATCAGATATTGTAATTTGTGCGCTTCATGGACTTCGAGACTGATATTTCTCATAAACAGATTATTTTGTAGTTGTGGACTGTGAGGATTCAAGCAAAACTAGTCAGATGTAAGTAAATGCCATGATTCAGTCATTGTGAACCTTCAGAGAGTTATCTATATGTTGTGGGTAACCACAATTGATTTAGGGTTATTGGTAGGCCCAATATGTGTGTGTGTTCTGCATCGGGTCAGAATTGGTGACCCCAAATTGCTATTGTTGAGGGATATACCATTCGATTGTCATTGAGTTTATTAATATTATTGATTTATCTATGTGTTACCCTTCGTTTTTGCGAGGGGTGGTGATTGTTGGTTATATGCACATATGGTGCAGATTTATTTGGGCTTTATAGAGGGATTTGAGTAAGGTGAGTAATTGGGTATTGCGGGATTGAGACGTATTGGTTATGTTCTTTCTAATTCGTGTGGCATTGTATCATTTGTTTCCCCCATGGTTATGGCACTGCACTTGGAGTAATTCATGTCGAATTGTGCATGGTTATTGATTTTGAGCAAGGTGGCTTGAAGTATTTCATGTGGACTAGCGTGTGGATGGCATTACGCATTATAGCGGAGTTATATGGAGGTATGATCCTTAGTGTCAGATTTGTGTGTTTTGATTTTACGATGTGTGCCAGGCTATTAGCATGGTGTTGTGATTGTAATTGTTAATGGCAGTATAGTCCTCTGGTGTGAATCTTTTCTATGATTTGAGTTTGTGGGATGTTGCTATTGAGTGCACGAGTTGCACATGTTACGGCTCTGGATGGTATTGATGTGTCATGTCGCTAGAGTGATTAGGTAGATGAGATGAGGTCGTCATACCTATAATGGGTACTTCCGGATCTAGTTGCGGTATATTTGGGAGTATATTGATGTTGATCGGCTTAGAAATTTTATAGTATTTTCTGTCGGAGAATGGGGAGTTCCATGACTGACTGATCGGACAAATGGTTACTAGTTTCTGTGTGTTTCTTTCATCATTGGTAGTATACGAAAGTGTTAGAACGAGGCTTTGCTTAATAAGAGGTTATTTACCGATATTGGGTTTTTTTGAGCTGCTATTGTGGTTAGGAGTTATCTCTATGGGTGTTAAGTCATACGGTATATCATGTAATTACATCTTAGGTTACAGATATGGCTTGATACATCGTGTTCAGACTTATTCAGTTTATAGATGTGAAATTTTGATCTTATAAATTATTTCAGAAGTGGAAATTTGGTTCTATGTTTTATGGGTTAAGTTGGATTGTAAAATTTTAGCTATCTCATGCTGTTGGACCTATGCGGGATAAGGTGACGTGGGATCACCTCCCGGGTATGTGCATGCTAGGTTACACGGCAATTTATGGATAGTTTTCGAACAACTCTAGGCACGTTCGTGGATGAACATATGTTTAAGTGGGGGAAAATGTAACGACCCGATCAGTCTTTCCAAGAGTTTAGCCCCGTTTCCTCTATTTCTACTTTATTATGCGTTGTTCAACCTTTTTATGTTGTGTTGGGACGGTTGGCTCGTGTTTGGAGAGATTGTGGAGAGAAATGAGACACTTAGTCCCTTAAGTTGGCCTTATAGTTAGGAAAGTCAACCGGAAGTTGACTATTGGGTAAACAACCTCGAAATGTGGTTTTTATGGCTCAGATATCTTCATTAGGTGATTTGGGCCTTAGGAGTCTGTTTGGAATGTTTTTTAGAGGTCCGAAGTAGAATTAGGCTTGAATAGGCGAAATTGAGTTTTTCGTGCTTTCAGGTCGGCGGTGGAAAATTAGCTATTGGGGTCGGAATGGAATTTCGGAAGTTGGGATAGGTTTGTAGTGTCATTTTGGATGTGTGTACAAATTTTCAGGTCATTCAGACGTGTTTTGGTTAGTTTCGGCATCGTTGGCGAATTTCGGAGGTTCAGGAATCATTAGGATTGAATCATGGATTAAGTTGGTGTTTTGATGATATTTTGGGTGTTTCGAGGGTTTGATTAGGTTCGGGTGATCATTTATTACTTGTTGGTACGTTTGGTTGACGCCCCGAGGGCCTCGGGATGAGTTTGGATGGTTATCGGCATTATTTTTTGTAATTTGGAACTGCTGGTGTAAAGCTTTCTGGTTTTCCGCACCTGCGGAAGGGGGAGCAGCAGGTGCGAGTTCGCTGGTGCGGTCAGGGAGCCACAAATGCGGAACCTTTGGTCGCAGGTGCGGGCTTATGGACCGTAGATACGTGGTTGGATTTTTAGTGGAATTCCACAGAAGCGCACCTGGGACCGCAAGTGCGGTTTCACTGGACAGAGAGTATATATACCAACCTTCGCGAAATTGGGTTATTTCATCAATATATTCATACGGATTTGGGCTTGCGAGAGGGTTTTGAAGGGGGAAATCAAAATAACTTCGTGTAGGTAAGATTTTTTGACCTAAAACTCATTTCTATGGTATTAATTGACTGATTAGGGGTGAAATTTATGGAAAATTAGTGACTAAATTGGAGGTTTAGGGCTTGGGAATTGGAGACTTTAAGTTGAGGAATTGAGGGGTCAATTATGGTTGGATTATGATGTATTTAATATAGGTAGACTCGTGGAAGGATAAGGATTTTAGTTTTGTGACTTTTATCGAATTCGGAGACGTGGGCCCAGGGGTCGGGTTTGGTCCATTTCGGAATTTGTGCTTAATATTGATAATTTTCGAATGGGTTTCGTCTCCCTAGCATTTATTGATGATATTAATCTTGTTTTGGTTAGATTAGTATGCGACCGCATAGTGGTCGCATACTTGGGCAGTTTACTGTCCATTTTGAGGAGAGCTATGCGGCCTTGAATGCGATCGCATTTCACGAATGCGGGCCGCATAGTTGTCTCATTCTTCCACCTCTATTTTTGCGGAGGGAGTTATGCGATGTACTATGCGATCGCATAACAGGTATGTGGACTGCATAGTGGTCTCATACCTGGGTAGTCAACTTCTCTTTTTGGCCCAGCTGAAGGCCACTTATGCGACAGGTATGCGGACCGCATAACAGGAATGTAATTGCATTCCTTACCGCATACCTTCTTCGGGGCTTCTAATTTCTAATTTTAAAACCCGACCCCCAGTTTAATAAAACACCCCTCCCCTTAATTTTTAAGACTATCTGATCAAAATAGAGAGAAGAGATAGTGGGTTCTAGTGAGAGAAGTCCTCATCTTCCCCAAATTAGAAATATGGATTGCTTCGGATGTGTATTGATTATCGGCAACTCAACAAGGTCACCATAAAAAACAAATAACCATTGCCTCGGATTGAGGATCTATTCGACCAGTTGCAAGGTGCTAAGTTCTTCTCAAAGATTGATTTGCGGTACGGGTATCACCAGTTAAAGATCAGGGAGCAGTATATTCCTAAGACTGCCTTCAGGACTTGATATGGGCACTTTTAATTTTTGGTAATGTCTTTTGGGCTAACCAATGCCCCAACAACTTTTATGGATCTTATGAATCAAGTTTTCAAACCGCTTCTTGACTGCTTTGTGATTGTCTTCCTTGACGATATCCTTGTTTATTCGCGAAGTTAGATGGATCATGCTAATCACCTCAGGGAGTTCTGCAGACTTTTCATCAGCACCAGTTGTATGCATAATTTTCAAAATGTGAATTTTGGTTAGAATCAGTCACCTTTTTGGGCCATGTTGTTTCCACAGAAGGGATTCGGGTTCATCCCCAAAAGATTGAAGTGGTAAAGGATTGACCTAGACAAACGACCCCGACAGAGATTCGTAGTTTCTTGGGTTTGGCTGGATATTATCGGAGGTTCGTGGAGGGATTCTCTACCCTCGCCTCCCCATTGACTAAGCTGACGCAGAAAGCGATTAAGTTTTTGTGGTCCGATGCTTGTGAAAGGAGTTTTGAAGAATTGAAATCAAGATTGTCTTCGGAGCTAGTGTTGACCATGCCAAAATGTTCATAAGGTTTTGTGGTGTATTGTGATGCTTCAAGGGTTGGTTTTGGGTGTGTGTTGATGCAATGTGGTAAGGTAATAGCATATGCTTCAAGGCAGCTCAAGAATCACGAGAAGAATTACCTGACGCATGATTTAGAGCTCACGGCGGTTGTGTTTGCATTGAAGATATGGCGGCATTATCTTTATGGGGTCCACGTGGACGTGTTCATAGACCACACGAGTCTTCAGTATTTATTCAAACAGAAAGATTTGAACTTAAGGCAGTAGAGGTGGTTAGAATTTCTCAAGGATTATGATATGAATATTTTGTACCATCCAGGAAAGGCGAAAGTGATAGCCGACGCTCTTAGTCAAAAATCCATGGGTAGCTTGTCTCTTTGGAAGCAGGTCAGAGGCCTTTGGCTCGGGAGGTTTATCAGTTGGCCAGTCTTTGCTTATAGCGGAAGTCAAGGGAAAGAAAACCAGGGATCCAGCTTTGTCATAGTTGAGAGAAGCAACTCTGAATCACAAGACTACAACATTTTCACTCGGCAATGACGACGGTGTTTTGCGGTGCCAAGGGAGGTTATGTGTTCCGGATGTGGATGTTCTTCGGGAGAGAGTTATGGAAGAGGCTCCCAATTCCAGGTATTCGGTACACCCAGGTTCTACGAAGATGTATCACGATCTCCAGGAGATTTATTGGTGGAATGGTATGAAGAGGGGATTGGCGGACTTTGTGGCTAGGTGTCCAAATTGTCAGCAAGTGAAGGTCGAACATCAAAGGCCCGGTGGGTTGACGCAGCTTATGGAAATACCAATGTGGAAATGGGATATGATCAATATGGACTTTGTGGTAGGGTTACCCTTCACTCAGCACAAGTTCGACTCAATTTGGGTAATAGTGGATCGACTCACGAAGTCAGCGACTGATACTGCATAACAGTACTCTCAGTTGTATATCAAAGAAATAGTCAGTCTCCATGCCACTCCAGTATCTATTATCTCGGATCGAGGGGCCCAGTTCACAGCTAACTTTTGGAGGAAATTGCAGCAAGGTTTGGGTACGCAGGTAAATCTCAGCACAACTTTCCACCCAAAAACGAACGGTCAGGTAGAGCGGACCATTCAGATGATTGAAGATATGTTACGGGCTTGTGTATTAGATTTCAAGTGTAGTTGGGATGATCACTTACCGGTTATAGAATTTTCTTATAATAACAGTTTCCATGCTAGTATTCAGATGGCCCAATTTTAGGCATTGCACGGGAGGAGGTGTAGGTCTCCGATTGGATGGTTCGAGGTTGGTGAGGTGTAACTGCTAGGACCAGATCTTGTGCACCAAGCTATGGAAAAAGTTAGAGTCATTCAGGAGAGGATGAAGACTGCTCAGATTCGTCAGAAATCCTATGCGGACGCTCGTCGAAGAGATTTGGAGTTTCAAGTAGATGATTGGGTATTCTTGAAGGTGTCTCCCATGAAAGGAGTGATGCGATTTGGGATGAAAGGGAAATTGAGCCCAAGGTATGTCAGGCCATATGGGATTGCTCAAAGGATAGGGCAGGTGGTGTATAGGATGGAATTTCCCCCTGAGATGTCATTAGTGCACCCGGTGTTTCATGTGTACATGCTGAAGAAGGTAGTTGGAGATCCATCTGTCATCGTTCCGATTTAGACCATTGAAATTAATGAAAAGTTGTCACATGAAGAGGTTCCAGTTGCTATTCTTGATAGGCAAGTCCATAGGTTGAGAAAGAAAGAGGTCTCTTCGGTCAAAGTATTATGGAGGAGTCAACAAGTCGAAGAAGCCACGTGGGAAGCGTAAAATGAAATGAAAGAGAAATATCCCCACTTGTTTGAATAAGTCCGGTAGTGGTTTTGGAAGTTGTCATCTCTAAGCAATTACATTGGTGTCAAATTTTGTGCAAGAACACTCCACTCCCCTAATTACCCTACTATTGTGACTTCCAAAACTTTGCACCATAAATGTATATATTGTTGTGATTAGTAGGATCATTTGCCCTTGAAATAGCTAAATTATGTGCAACTCATTGTAATAGTTGAATTATGTGCAAATTTGTGGAGTTAACTAAACTATCTGTGGCTTGTGGAAGTAACTTAATTATCTGCAACTTGTTGAAATGACCTAATCATGTGCGAGTTGATAGAGTAACTGAAAATTTGTGGAATTGGTTAAAATGTATTTTGGGGGCTCTCTGACAGGTAGATAGTCCTAATTACAAAGGAAACTCTACCAAATTTTTCAGGAAATATCGGAGTTAGCAAAAATATGGGAGTAGGCATGTTTTGTGTTCTCTTAACTAAGTGATTCCCCGATCCTCATTCAAGGACAAATGATTTAAAGTGGGGGAGGATGTAAAGACCCGTAAAACTTCAAGCCTAAAAACAATGCCCTAATGGGTTCCCATGCGGTTATAACTGTAGAAATCCTTAAAACGGACCCTTGTGGAGTAAAAAGTACCCTGGGACTTAAAAGATAAAATTTTCCAGAATTGCGCAGGTCTGCGGTCCACTATGCAATCGCGGATCAAGTATGCGGACTGCATAGTGGTCGCATACTTAGACAGTTTGATGTCCATTTTGAGGACATCTATGCGGCCTAGAATGCGATCGCATTTAACGAATGAGGGCCACATAGTTGTCGCATTCTTGCACCTCTATTTTTTCCAAGGGAGTAATGCGACGCACTATGCGATCGCATAATAGGTATACAGATCGCATAGTGGTCGGATACCTAGGCAGTCAGCTTCTCTTTTTGGGGAAGCTGAAGGCCACTTATGCAACAGGTATGCGGACCGCATAATAGGAATGTGATCGCATTCCTGACCGCATACCTGCTTCGGGGCTTCTAATTTCTAATTTTAACACCTGACCCCCAATTTAATAAAACACCCCTCCCCTTCATTTTTTAAGACTATCTGACCAAAATAGAGAGAAATGAGAGTGGGTTCTAGTGACAGAAGTCCTCATCTTCCCCAAATGTGTCCTCCATCTCTACTCAGACCTCATCTTCCCCAAATTAAATCCATGCTCAATTTTTAATTTGCTACTTCCTAGGGAAAATTGTATGTTATGAACACGGGGTAATGCGTTGGGCGGGAAAGGCAATCCAGGTCCGCTTGACCGGGTTCATCCGGTTAGGCGCCGGTCTCGTCCCTCGATTTTGGGGCGTGACATATGAAACCCCGGACTTCACATTTTTATCACTGTTAAGGGTGGCACACATACTAGATGACGAGTGTTTGGCGAGCACGGTTGGGGGATTGTGACTTGGTCCATCCCGTGGAAACTATTAAGTTGCGTATTTGATTCTACTTCATATTATATTTAGTTTTTAAGACTATTATTATATTTTGGGTTGTATGCCATGTTTGGAGCCTTGTGCCGACCTGTTTGCACCCCTTTGGGGCTGTTTACTGCTATTCCTCACTGTGTTGACTTATGATTTACACTCAGTCATTTCCTGTTTAACTGATTTCGAAACTCAGTCTCATTTACACTACTTTTGTGACATAAAATGATATTTTGGGTCGAGTACCCCCTTTATCTGATAGCCCGAGTAGCTTTGAGAGATTTCTGACTGAGTGAGCCCGAGTGCCTATGTTGTGAGGTTATTATGGGATTGGGCTGCACGCCGCAGCATGTTGCACTGTTAATGATACATGAGTGGCCGAGAGCGTGAGTGATTATGCCACGAGATGGCTTGATATGAGCGCTTGGGATCTAGGAGCCCCTCTGGAATTTGTACACCCCCAGTGAGCACAGGTACCTACTGAGTGCGAGTGCCGAGTGCCGAGTAGCGGGTGATTGGGAGGCATAAGTGATTGTGAGGTTGCCTGAGGGGCTTATACCGAGTGATTGTGAGGCATGCTGAGTGACTCATTCTGAGTGATGATATGCCCGAGGGGCGGTTATGATACATGTTTTTGCCCGAGAGGCTATTTATGAAATCTATCATTCTTATACTAAATTATTTCGATTTCTATGGAAATTGTGGAAAGGTACACTTTCAAAGGAATTTTACTGAAATCGACTTTCAAGTGTTTCAAATTATTGTATCTGTGATTTTGGAAGAAGAATTGTATTTACTGTGAATTAATGATTTGTTTTATGCGTTTCGTAGTTCTCAGACATTATTTACTTTCATTACTAATGAGTTGGCGTACTCACATTACTCACTGCACCTTGTGTGCAGTTTCAGGTGCTAGGGTAAGTGAGTTGTTTACCCGCCTCAGGTATTTCTCGGAGATTTGCGAGGTAGTCCGCATATGCCCGCAGCCCTACTTTCTCCCTCTTCTTAATATAAAGGTTATGTTCTAGACGTGTATATTGTTGTTAGATGGTCATGACCAGTGACTCCGGGATCTTGGGGTTGTATTTAACATTCCGCGTAGCTTTATCTATTTTGAAAATGATTAAAGGAGACCATTATTTATTATCAATTTAGTAATGATATAAATGAAAGATTCTTTATGTTTTTTGAGTGTTAATTTGGCTGGACTAGTTCCACGATAGGCGCCGTGATGACTAGTTTAGATTTGGGGTCGTGACAATATTACCCAAACAAGTGATAGAGAATTCATCATGGAAGATACGATTGGGTTTACACTGACCATATCATTCATAGAGGTAGTCAAAGGGTATGCAGGACTTCTTCAAGTACTCCAAATCTTTGTTCTTTTTCAAACCCATCATTTCCAGAAACCCCCTAGCGGTACGGTTTTTCGGCACCAATAAGCCCGGACTGTCCCAAGGTAACTGTTGGTTGATTTCCCAATGCACACGCAAGTGTACGTGGTCGACAAGTAATATAGGATTTTAAGTCCAGATATCGTACCCACAGGGACTTGTGATTAACTATCAACTAAACTAAACTCAAACAAATATTTTACTAAAATCAATCTAAAGTAGTAATTAAGAGATTAAAGAGACAATTAACTTAAAGACGAATTCAATGTAATTTGATATTCTAGAGTTATGGGTTG
>ML426085.1:257223-341937 GCA_005239525.1 Nicotiana knightiana
GGCTATCGCCCGGGTGTCCCCTTTCGCGTATTTTTCGACGTATTTGCATCCGTTTAGCCCCGTTTCCATTTCCAATTCACCTACACATAAAATAAACCCCATTAGGCACATACGACGTGTATTTTATCATTAAAACACATAAAATGCAAGGTATATAATGCTTAAAATCATGAATTCTAGCCACGCATCAGTAACCCAGCGAATCACCCTATCTCCTCTAAGAGAGGGGATATTTATATGTTGCCAAAATGGAACACGAGCCTTTCCGGCCCAGAAGATAGTGGCATCCTTGATCAACATATTGTTTGGTTGGATATCCAGTAAAGAGGGTAAGTTTCCGAGGACCCTTTACACATGGTCTTTGTCACTTGGCGAAAGGTCCTCCCACCAATCCAGCAATAATAGTGGTATTCTTTGGACCATGTCGAACCTGGGGACTCCATGCCTCACTTCTGCAAAACAAATATGGTTTGACCCTTCCCCTCTCAATATTCGACTACTTATCCATCAATAATTAGAATATTTGCACTTATTTTACCAAATTAATGCACAGATCGTGGTTGCGTCCGTTGGGATTCTGGAAACCCCGGTGGACTTTTGACAAGGCTTTTCCTAAAGGGTTATTATGCGGACAACATATTAATCTTGGCTAGGTTTTGACCATGATGCATGTACAATAAATCGGAGTAAGGTTTCTATAGAGGTCTAGACTTGTACCCTCAAGCAGACAACTTGAGGGGGAAAAGCACGTAAAACCCTGATTGAGCACGTAAATCAATTAATTAGTTAACTTAACAGAGCCAAAGTGAGAGGGCTAGAACATTGAGATAAATAATCGAATAATGAAAAACCTTAAGCATATCGAAACACAGGGATACAACTCAAGAAAAGCAATTAGTCGAACAGTAAAAGAGAAAGGACGGAGTTGAGCATTCAAACATTTTTTAAAACATTTGCAGAAACCCCATTAAGAATCAAAACCCTAGCTTTAGGGAAAAGTGAAATCGGTTGATCATAATGGTACAAAACAAAAGAATCTTAAAGAAAATCTACTAAACAAACTCCAAACACTTCAGATCTAAAGAGATTTGAACCTATTTGGCCAGAAATTGTTGGATTTGTAAAAAAATTAAACAGAGGTAGAAAATTCGAGTTTTAGACTGGAGATTTGAAGCCACGAATACAGAAAAAATGGAATACTCACAAACAATGGGTGGATACAGATGAATTCACCAAGATATTGAGGGATTTTAACCGAGTATGTTTGAATCTTTTTGAGATTCCATCAAATAACACAGAAGTCAAGCAACCAGTAGAGATAGGAGGCCGGATAGGGCCTAAGATCGAAGAGAAAACCCATGAACTGAAGGGGGTTCAAGTGACGGCAGGGTTGGGTTAGGGAGAAGGGTAAGAGAGAGGAGAGTAGGAAAGCAATCAGGGGTGGTAGATTTTAGAAAATGAATAGGGTTTAGGGGGGTTTATGGGTTAATTAAAAAATGTAATAATATCATGGACTGTTGATCTCTGAGACCAACAGCTAGGATTCGATTTGGGGGTTGGGCGGGTTTAAAAATTAGGTTACTAGGTCGGGTTATAGGTCAATTTTAATTAGCCTAGGGGTGGCATTTAGGCTAAGGTCCGAAATTAAAGAGGCTATATGTTAAGAACAAAATTAATTTGATAAAATAATTCATAAAAATAGCTAATAAATGATAAAAATGATATTTACGCATAAAAATAATTTAAACAATTAATTAATATTATAAAATATGAAAGGTCATATTCTTTAAAAATAACATAATTATGCACAAATGGGCTATTATTGAAATTATAGCCTATAGATGTAAATAGGGTTATGCATAAGATAATTAAAGATTAATATAAATAAAAAGATAAAATTAAGCAATAAGAAAACCATAAAACTATTTGTGATGCAATTAGAAATTATTTTATAATAGAGCTACTGGATAAATTAATTAAAAATCCTTTAAAAAATGCATAAATTGTGAAAAAATATTAATTGATGCTCATGCATTGTTTTGAAGATTATATGCATTTTGAAATTATATATGAAAACAATTGTGACCGAACCCTTTGGGTTGCCTATGTATCCCCTCTTAAATGGGAATCAAGCCAAGCGTAGTTCAATTACGTCAGATGAAGAAATGCAAACAATCTAAACATAGTATCTTTTGACTGTCTAAATTTATGGACTTTGGCCAGTTTCCCTATCCAGTTCTGCAAGTATGAGTGCTCCTCCTGTTAGTACTCTGTGAACCATGTAGGGCCCTTGACAATTAGGTGAAAATTTCCCTTTGGTTTCATGTTGATGCGGGAAGATCCTCTCCAGGACCGGCTACCCCGGTGTGAACTGTCTAGGTCTGACCATTTTGTTGAATGCTCAGGACATTCTGTTATGATAAAGTTGACCGCGGCATACCGCATTCATTCTTTTCCCATCAATAAGATCTATTTGTTCGTAGCGACTTTTTATCCATTCTGCATTACTGAGTTCAACTTCTTGTATGATTCTTTAAGAAGTAATTTTGACTTTCGCTGAAATGACAGCTTCAGTACCGTAGACTAGCAAGTAGGGGGTTGCGTCGGTTGATGTGCGTATTGTGGTACGCTACCCCAATAAGGCAAATGGTAACTTCTCGTGCCATTGGTTGTGGTTATCTACCATCTTTCTCAATATTTTCTTGATATTCTTGTTTGTGTCCTCCACATATCCATTCATTTGAGGCTTGTATGCCATGAATTCTTATACTTAGTTTTGAAGGATTCGCACATAGACTTCATTAAGTCACTACTGAGGTTGGCGGCGTTGTTGGTGATGATGGATTCTGGCACCCCCGAATTGGAAAACAATACGATCCCCGATAAAAACTGGGATGAATTTCTTCATTACCACCTTGTAAGATGCAGCCTCAACACATTTTTTGAAGCAATATATGGCCACCAAAATGAACCTGTGCCCGTTTGAAGTGGCGGATTCGATCGGACCGATGACATCCATTCCCCAAGCGGCGAAAGGCCAAGTTACACTTATTGCATTAAGTTAATTTGGTGGTACCCGTACCATATCGGCATGTATTTGGCATTGATGACACTGTTGGACATACTTGATGCAGTCTTTTTACATAGTCATCCAAAAATATCCTACTCTGAATATCTTCTTGGATAAAACGAAATCGTTCATGTGTGGTCCGCAAGTTCCAGCATGTATCTCTTTGAGATGTTTGGAAGCTTTCTTGGCGTCAACGCACCGTAACAATTCTAGGTCGGGAGTCCTTCTGTACATAATTTCTCCACTTTGGAAGAAGTGGTTGGATAATCTTCGGAGTGTGCGTTTCTGAGTATGATTTTCCTGCTCCGGGGACATTCCTTTTGCCAAGTATTCCTTGATATCATGGAACCACGGATTCCCATATGTTTCTTCTTCAACGTGAGTGCAATATGCTACCTGATTGTGGATCCTTACTAGAATAGGGTCGATGGAGTTTTTGTTTGGGTGTTGTATTATGGAAGACAAAGTGGCCAATGCCTCTGCGAACTCATTCTGGATTCTCGGAACATATTTCAACTCTATCTTTGTGAACTTGTTCATCAACTCTTGCACATGATATAGATATAGTAATATTTTTGTGTTCTTTGTAGCCCATCTCCTAGAACCATGATGTACCAAAAGGTTTGAATCACCAATTACCAGCAATTCTTCGATATTCATATCAATAGCAAAATTGAGCCGCAAGATACAAGCCTCATATTCTTCCATATTGTTGGTGCACGAAAATCTGAGTTTTGCAGACACCGGGTAATATTGACCTGTCTCTAATACTTAAGTGGCTTCAATACCCACTCCTTTGAAATTTGCGGCCCATCAATAAACATTCTCCAACCGTCGTAGGTTTCGGCGATATCTTTTCCTAAAAAAGATACTTCTTCATCGAGAAAATACATTTTCAGTTACTCGTATTCTCCTCCTACAGGATTTTATGCTAGATGATATGCTAACGCATGCCCCATGACCACCTTCTAAGTTACATAAAGGATGTGAAATTCACTCAACAATATATGCCATATTGTCCTTTGAAAATGTGTTTGGAAAATGTATTTTTGAGGATCCATCCTTGATATGAGTTACTTAGTATAGGCACAGAAGTAGTGCCTCAATTTCTGAGCCATCCACATCAGAGCACAACAGGTGTGTTCCAGAACAGAATATCGTGCTTTATAGGATGTGAATTTCGTTCTTAGATACTATATGTCGTGCTCTTTCCTCCCCATCTCGTCGTGTTGTCCCAAGAGACAATAGAAAGCCAATATAGTACGCACAAATAGAGTAGCAGAGGTCTACCAGGTTCCGGCGGGACCATGACCGGTTGTGTAGACAAATTGTTGCGACATCGTTCTTTAACATTTTGAAAATCAGCTCATAGATCACAGTTGATTGTGCTATGAACTGGATGATGTAATTAAGATGCCCCAAGAAATTGATCACATATTTCTTGTTCTTTGGAGGTGGCAATCCTAGATAGCCTTGACCTTTGACGGATCTAACTCGATTCCTCGGCGGCTGACGATAAATCCTAATAACTTTCCAGTAGGGACCCAAGATCACATTTTGCAGGGTTCAGTTTCAAGTTATACCTTCGAAGCCGATCAAAGAACTTTCTCAAGTTTTCTATGTGATCTGTACCTTTCTTGGATTTGATGATGACGTCGTCCACATATACTTATATCACCTTTTGAATCATGTCGTGGACAATGGTTGTCATGGCTCTTATATAAGTAGCCCCAGCATTCATCAGACCAAACAACATCATTTAATAGAAATAGACTCCCCGTGGTGTAATAAAGGTTGTCTGTTCGGCATCTTCTTCATCCATCCAGATCTAATGATATCTCGTGAAACAATCCACAAAAGACTGGAGTTCATGCTTGGCACAATTGTCTATCAGCATGTGTATATTGGGTAACGAGAATTCATCTTTGGGACTTGCTCTGTTTAAGTCTCGATAGTCGACACATACTCTGACTTTCCCGTCCTTCTTTGGAACTGGCATGATGTTAGCCCGCCAGGTTGGATATTCAACCACTCTGAGAACCTTAGTTTTGATCTGCTTGGTGACCTCTTCTTTGATTTTGAGACTCAAATCTGGCTTGAACTTTCTGAGCTTCTGCTTTATATGCGAACACATTGGATCGGTAGGTAGTTTATGATCCACTATAGACGTGCTCAAACCAGTCATATCATCATAAGACCATGCAAAAATATCTTCATACTCTTTCAGGAAACAGGTGTACTCTTCTTTCTCTGATGGTGACCGGTGAATTCTTATGCTAGTTTTTTGCACTATTTCAGAATTTCCCAAATTGACTATCTCGTTTTTTGTCCTTATTGGACTTAAGCTTGTTCCCAAAATTTTCCACTTCTCTGACAATTTCCTCAGGGATTACATCTTCTTCTTCTATTTCATCTGAGTCACTATTCTTATGTTGCGTTGAATTATTACATGTCACAGTTGCTGGTTCATAAAGATAAATGATAATAATGTTGTATAGAGAAAGTTTAAAGGATAATAATAAATAATAAAATAGCAAACCATTGATAAATACCAAAGTGTCAAACAAAAACAATTTTAACGATCCAAATAATTGTTTCAAAGAAAAATAAAAAATACTGAAAAATGTCTTTAAAATGCTCATAAAAATTTGATTTCAAGATAAATGATGCTAGAAGTCAGGCTACCCCGGAACTTGGCAGGCCTGTGATGGTGTACTGATGCAGTTCCTGAAAATAACTCCCTTCTCGACTGTCTATATGATGAGGCCTTCCTCCTCCTACTCCTCAACTATTGCGCTGTAGTCCATGTCTTCATCTTCCAAAAACAGATTCCTTAAGCTAGCTAGAACTTCATCTTCTTCAGATACCAACATCATGTCGGCCTGACGAAAGGATTGGCTCAAATGTGGTATCGGCTGATCAAGAGGGTAATAAGGACCATGCCATGGCGGTGACCAATCATCATACTCCTGCTAGGTATAGTGATATCCCAGTCCAAAGGTTGTGCCATGACGCTTTACCTATATTGGTTTGCCGATACCCTAGAGATTCTTTTCGAGCCCCTTACAAGGTTCATACCCTGCCCATGCCAATATGCTCTCTATTTTGATACTGCACCATTTATCTTTCTCAATCGCATTGACATGCTCTATGCGATGGTAACTCTCTCCATCCAACTTCCTTTTATTCCCAACAACCGGAATAGTCTGATTAGTGTAAATAGGATTACTCCCGTCTCCATGGATACTGGTTCCATTTAAACTTCACAGCCTGATGTATAGTAGAGGCTACGGCCCCAGCAGCGTGTATCCAAGTTCATCACAACACTAGATTGTATGAGGCAGATATGTCTAGCATTTGAAATTCAACATCAAACCAATTCGGGCCCATCTACAATCAGAGGTTGGTCTCCCCAATCGTGGCCCTTTGAGACCCATCAAATGCTTTCACATTAATACTTCTAGCTCGTATCTCATGCAAACCTTTACCCAATCTCTTCGGAGTGGTCAATGGACAGATGTTGAGATTTGAACCCCCATCTTTCAGGACCCTGACAATACATTTGTCTTCGCACTACACTGTGATATGCAGTGCCTTGTTGTGACTCAATCCTTCCGGCGGCAATTCATCTTCGTGGAAACTGATCTTATGGATTTCCAATACTTGTCCTACCATATTGGACATCTCTCCACTGGTAATGTTGTTGGGTACATAAGCTCCGTTCAACACTTTCATCAACGCATTCCTATGTGCTTCAGAATTCTATAATAGTGATAGAATGGATATCAGAGCAGGGGTTTTGTTAAGATGATCAACCACAGAACACTCTCTTGCTTGCACCTTTCTCCAAAGATCATCTGGGCCAGATTTAATGATAGGCGGCTTGGAAGCCGCTTTCTTACTTGTTCCTCCCAAACGCTCGGGCGTATAAACCCTATCTGGTCATGCCATGTGCTGCACTTGTTTCCTCCATTTTTCCTTTTCCATTCCTTCTCGCTTCTGCAGCATAGTCCCAAGGTATAACATTGGACTTAAAGGACGTTGTAAGTGCTACCGTTACAGTGAAGGGTGTGGTCACTCCCACTTCAAACGGAGTTGGCGTGGCTGAGGGCGTTGTTACTTCAACCTCAAATGGAGTCGGTGCGGCTACTTCAACCTCAATAAGTGACTATATCTGTACCACAATATGTGTGATAGTAAGTGGTGGTATTTTTGGATCATACCCTTCCCGAATGAGCCCGGTTGACCCTTCTGAATCCTATTTTTCTCCAATTTCTATCACATTTACCCTCTCGCCCCTGTGATATGGGAGAGCATTGTTGTGAACATTAGTTGTAACCTCTTTTGCTTATATAATCTTGGTGTCAATCAATGTCTAGATCTTGTCCTTCAAAGTGCGACATTAATCAATAGTATGACCCTTCATGCCCGAATGGTAGGCAAATTTCTTATTTGGATTGACCCACTGAGAGGATTTTTCCATAGCAACAGTAGGAATAAGAGTGACATAACCGGCAGCCTTTAGTCTCTCATACATTTGGTCGATGGGTTCACCAATAGGGGTGTATTTTCTAGGCGGTTTGTGGTCAAAATTTCGTTTGGGTTTTGATAGTTTTTGCAGGCTGGTGGTGAGTCGTAATATGCTGGATAAGTGTTGTAAGTGTGGTAAGTGGCGACAGGTTGGTATTTGGGAGGTGAAGGCTGATATGTGGGTGGGGGTGTTTGGTATGTGAGAGCAGACTTTTGACCTTGGGCCACCATCGCTGCCCCTACTTCCTTCTTTTTAGAAATGCCTCATGACTGTAAGGCTTTGTTTATAGCCTAGAGTGCTTCAAAATTTATTACCATTCCGCTTTTAATCCTTTCTTCAATTTTTTCTTCCAATTTGTTGATGTCGGAAAATTTATGGTTCTCAGTAACCATTAGTCTCTCATAATATTGGGGATAATGAGATCGGACAAAAAACTTGTTCATTTCTTTTTCTTCCAGTGTTGGCCTTACTTTCGCAGCTTCTAATCTTCACCGAGTAGAATACTTGCGAGAAGTTTCGGTTGGCTTCTTCTTAAGATTCTGAATATAGAAGACATATGGCACATTCTCTGTACTTAACCAGGACCGGTTCATAAATCTGGTGCCATGCTTACCCAGTTAACCCATTTATTTGGGTTTTGACTGATGTACTAGGACATGGCGTCTTCCATGAGGCTCCTCATTAACAACTTCATGTGAATTCTTTCATTTTCACCAAACCCTACAAGCTTATCACAATATGTCCTCAAATGTATCTTAAGATCACCTGTCCCGTTGAACATTTCGAACTTAGGAGGTTTATAACCCTCTGGTTGTTCTATATCTGCTGAATACACAATCCTCATAATTCAACCCCTCGACGCCATTACCACCTTCGACACCTTGGACTAGACTAGTAAGCTTCTTGAGTTTCTCCTCCATATTCTTGATGAGCAGGTCTTTCTCGGGGAACTCCAGTGTATACTGGTTTGTTGTGAGGTTTGGGTAATGTTTCTACGTATATAGGGTTACTTTGGTGGACTCCAGGAATTTGGCATAGTGGTGGTTGTTGGTTGAGTTTTGGGGATCGGGTGTGGGTTGTGGTGCATTTTGAGGAGTGTGGTAGGTGGTGGTTTGTGGGTACTGGGTCGGATGATGTTGATGTTGTGGAGGAGTTGGTACTGGTGGAGGATTAGGATTTTTGGGACGTGTGGCATATTGAGTAGGTGCGGGAGCATTTTATGGATGCTGATTTTGTGTGTTCTTAGGAGGTGCTTGATTTTGGGCGTTTTGTTGATTGATATTGGGAATATTCAGGGTAGTGCAAAGCCTTTCCAAGTTACGGACCTGCTCAAGTTCCCCTTGTAACTCCAATATCTTCTGTTCTAACCGTAAAACCAAATCATTCTTTGGTACTCCGCCCATCCGAAGTCTCGACATTCTCTGCATGTGTAGCATTGTCTTTCCTGATACCACTCATATCATCCATATTAGCTTTTCCTTTGTTTTTAGGATCATTTGGAGGAAGAGGAGGTGGAGGACCTCTAGATCTGGTATGATATGTTGATGATGCCAATATGCACAAACCAACCTTTAGGGATGGGAATAAACAAAGAAAAGAAGAAAAACAAAAAGATAAAAAGGTCAGTAAGGAGTATTAAAAGGATATTTGCGGTATTTAAACACGTATTGCTGAATTTTATATTTGCGTCTTAATTCGGGACCTCATTGTGCCCGAGGTACCCCGAGTTTGCACTACATGAGGAGCATCTCTTGACCTGATGATGAATTCACTTCTAGGGAACCACTCGAACATCCAATGTACCTTGTCATCAGTCAAATTGCTAAAGAAATGTACCCAGCTCACAACATTTCACGGTTGTGCAAACCTTTTAGGAATAAAAGTCATTCTCTATGGATGGTTATAGGCTATGTGGTCATTCCATGGTCGTCGTGGAAGTTCTTGACGGTATTCTCTTCTCTGAAGGTGTTCCACTAACCATACTTGCAGCAACAGATTGCAACCCTCGAAATGCCTATACCCTTTTTGCAACGGCCTAAGGCCTTGTACATTTCAGCCAAAATCATAGGGACAACAATATAAGTTTGCCCCTCAATCCCCTCCATTAAAGTCCTAGAGATCATATCTAGGTGAGTGTGGATCCTTTTTCCTTGTATTGGGAATACCAGCATCCCCGGAAAACAGACAATGAATATGAAAACCGGGCGGTGTGTCCAACCCAGAGAAGTGATGGCAAACTCATCACGGTAAAGGTGATATGACTTGTTTTGTCCATAACACTCATAAAGGAACTGGAATGGTATGTAAGATTTTGTAGACAGTCTAACCCGTCATTTTTCTTGAAGCCCATCATTTTCAAAAACCTCGAGAAGTGCAGTTTTCCGGTACCAACAAACTAGGGCTATCTCATTTGAGCCTAGCCTAGCCTTATATTTCTTCTAAAAGGGGAGTAATTTCCATGTCACCAAAACGGAAGACGACTCTCTTCTCATCCCAGAACATGGTGGCGGCCTCAAGTAATGCATTGTTTGGCTGAATGTCTAATAAAGAGGATAAATTCCCGAGGAATCTTTTCACATTATTTTTGTCCCTGTGTGAGTGACTTTTCTAGCAATCCAGCAACAAAGGTGGGATACTTTGAACCATGTCGAACCTTGGGACTTCGTGCCTCATTTCTGCAAACAAATAAAGTTAGCCCTTTCCCGCTCCAGATTTGGCTATTTACACATTAATGATCAACATATTGGGATGTTTTCTCCAAATAATGCATAGATCATGATTGTGTCTATTAGGACTATGGAAATCTCGGCCGACATTGGACAAGGCTTGCCTTAGCAGGTTATCACGCGGACAAAATTCTAACCCGTACTAGGTTTGGAAATGATTCATGCATAGTTTATATTAGAGTGGGGGTTTCTAGAAGAGTCTGACCCTTACCCTCAAGCGGACAACTTGAGAGGGAAAGGCATGGAACCGTCGACTACACCGTTGATCTACTAGTTTATTGAAAAAATCGCCTTTCCATATCTAAAGGGTGACTCAGGAAGAGCGTGGACACTCATCAAGCACTGCTATGGTATTAATCATGCATGAGTGGAATATGATGTGGAGCATACATTTATACAACAACACATAGTCAAATATTTTTGCATGATGAAAACAGTAAATGCAGTATTAAAATGAGAAGTAAAGACATAAAAAGAAAGGAAAACAAGAAGAAGTTAGTTTGCGCAATGTGGAAAATTGTAATAAAGTAAGCGAGGGAGTAAGATTTGGGAGAGACATGATGTAGTAATTTAAAAGTGGCTTAGAGCAAGCAAGGACGACTAGAAATAAAAGGAAAACGCATGTTATAGCCAAATTGAATAGAGATTTGCCTATTAATGCAAATTCAAATGAAAGGGAGAAAAAATGTATGCATGAAGCAATAAAAGGGAAACGGGAGCGGGATATTCATGTAACAACAAAAACAATAAAAAACACATTTGTCAGAGAAGATTAATTCATGCAAATCAAATTCTCTATGGTAAGAGCCTAAATATTTCCCCAATCGAGTCGCCATTATGTCGCACTTCTTTTTCTCGTGAAATCAGGTTTTGACACGTAACAACTCTTTTAAGGAGGTGTTAAAAGAGAGAGAAGCCACCTAACAATTTTTAAGGTGCGTTAGGGCACCTATTTGCAAATAACTCTGGTTTAACTAGTTTGTGTCACCAAAGATCGGGTAAGGTCTCAAATTAACTCAAAGATAAGGTGTTAGTCACTCCTGGAGGTCAACAACTGAGGATCCCGGCCGAACTCGAATTATATGAATTATTTAGATAAATAGAGAGAAAACAAGAAGTTTGGGCAGCTATTATCAAAATACTTTTAATAAATACGAACACTTGATTTAAAGATAAGATGGGGGTCCTATGTTTTTTAGCCCAAAGGATCACCCTGTGCCACATAAATAATACTTTGTCACTCCCTCGATATGGGGTGTTACTCTTATTATTCAGCGACCATAGACTATCATCACTTTCTACCTGATTACTATCTTTAAGTTTTTACCTAAAGTGCACTAGTTGATTCTAAATCGTTCCTTATGCGTATACTACCTGTCCCATAACTATGGCCTAAGAGGCATTTGGACCTCTATTTTGGGTGGTTCTAGACTTAACTTAGGATGCTCAAAATGATAAATCTTAGTGACAATCAAAAACATGTAGTACTACACATAAGGGTAGTAAATGGCTCAAGTTGGCCTCCACATATAAGGAACAAATACACGCAATCAGGTTTCTACCTATTAGGAAGGTGAAAAATTCTAGAATTAACACAAAATAGAGTCATATAGTCATGAATTCTATGTGATTCTGAATTTTAACATACATGCAATGTTTCTTTCTTAGAACAACAAATTTGCAGATTGTGAGCATTACAAACTCTATACGCGTGCTTTCTAATTTGTTTGCAAAATAAGGCAGTGAAACAGTTTGATAGTTCAAAATTGCCACCATTTATTTTTATCAACATAGTTTCTAGGCAAGCAACTGAGTCCTATAGGTGGATTTCTAAGAATTGGCAATTGAAACTAGTTTTCATCCTTTCATTCCTATAGGCATGCTTTCTAGGCGAGCAGTTTAATGGGAATAACAATAATAGTAGCTAATTTGATTACATACCTATGGGCATGATAACTACGTGAATATTGTAAAGAGCATGTATTTACGAATCAATGTAATCCTATAGGCATGATATATAATTTGAAGCAATTTGAACAAAGGATTAATGTGTTGCACTGCAGTAGATAGATAATAACGTGACAGTGGAACATGTGAACAGGTGAGATTGTATATATCCTATAGGAATGTTATCTACCAAAACACATAGAAGTAGATCATGTTGAATAGATTAAACACCCAGATCATATAGGCAGGATTTCTACTCTTTCAGGCAAACAATAGAATATACACATTTCCCCAATTTTACTAATACCCTAATTGTTATTACAATATTATTACAGGCCTGATAATGAATAAAATTACAAAGTTTTACAAATTACTATAGCGGGCCTAAGTCAGGCCCAAAGTGTACCCATCCAAGACTGTGACGACCCAAGGGGTCATCACCTGTTTTATTACACCATTCCGTACTCCTGAGGCCTTGAAAACCTCATTTGTAGTTGCCTCGATTTGTGTGCGCAGTCCGGGCGCGTAGCCGGACAGCTTAGGTATGAAATTTTATGAAAAAATGCTAAGATTTGATATTAACATGAATAAATTTGACTTCGGTCAAAATTTTGGGTAAACGGACCCGGACCCGTGATTTGACGATCCTAGAGGGTCCGTAGGAAAATATGGGACTTGTGCTGCCCGGAATCGAAATTTCCGAAGTCCCAAGCAAGAATAATGAATTTTTGAGTAAAATTGTTTTATGAAAATGTTTAAGGAAAATGAAAATTAAATCCGATTAGAAAGTGATGGTATCGTGCACGTATTTTGGTTTCGGCACCAGGTACAGGTCTTATTTATGGTTTAAGCACTTTTTGTAAAGGATTAGGCCATACAACCAATGCAAACACTCAAATTGTCAACACATTAAGCCAAACATGCTTCAAACTGTCCAAATTGCCTAAGTTAGATAAAAAATAATAATTTAGGACTAACAATTTAGGCGTGAGACAATGCTAGAGATGTTCATGCTATAGGCAGAATTCCACATGAAGAAAGTCAAGAAATTATATCAAGTCATGCAAATTCAGAGAACATAGATATGCTAATTAGAACATAATTGAATAAACATTGCGAAGGTTGAGAACTAATCAGTTATTGCTCAACAAACAAGAAAAGAACAACAATAGGACCCATAATCCAAGATGCATCAAGTTCCCAAGGGTTTCAAAGAACCTAGGGTAGTGCTTACACCCAAGGAAGTTCGAAAAATAGGAAATCCGGTAGCCTTGGCTTTCAGCCGGCCGAGAACCAAAAGAGAACAAGAGAATAAACGAACAGATAGTAAAATCCTTAGTTTTTAGTGGGAAAATATAGCGATTGAAGTCTGTCCAAAAGGGAATGGGGGAGGGGTTTATATAGTAGTAAAATTGAATAGTAAACAAGGTAATCTAAGCAACAAACAAGGAAACTAAATATAAAAATCACTTTGAAAATCAATTAATGTGATTTGTAAACCCTAGATTTTAGTAAAAATTAAAAGTAACCGAATATAAAAAAATAATCGGACTCACAGTAGCATAGGATGAATATAGACAGAATAATACTCAAGATCGGAGATTCGAACCAATTTTGGTTCGATTTTGGAAGAGATTTTCTTGCGATGTTTAGGCAAGCACCATAGGAGAACAACCAATACAAAAAGAGGGGTCGAATATGACAATAATTAAAAATCAAATCCCATATTCAGTGGGATTAGGAGAGCATATTCGGGGGCGGCGGTTTTAGGGTTCTTCAGAGCGAGAAAGAGAGATGAGAGGGTTTAGGGGTAGCGGGTTGGGGGGGGGGGGGGGAATGGCTAGGGTTTGGGAGTGATGGGTTAGTGAAAGGGGAAGATTAGATATGGGACGTCGATCTCAGAGATCATTGTCCACGATTAAGAATGGGTTGGGTCGGGTCTTTTTAAATGTGTTATTGACCGGGTTTTGGGATAAGGGGTTGTTTGGCTTGGGCTGGGGATATTGGGCTAATATATTGAGGGTTTTGGGCCATTTATTTGGTCCTAAATTGATTAGAAAATGGGGCTAGTTTTTAAATACCAAATATTTATCAAAAAATAATTTATAAAAGTAATTAATAAATAACAAATAATAATATTTGTGCACTAAAATGATTGAAATAATAAATTAAAATTATAAAAATATAAAAAGTTATTTTCACAAATATTGTAACTATACATGAATATAGGCTATTATTGCAAAAATGTGCAATTAGGCTAAAATGCAGATGTATTTATGAAAAAATGAAGTAAAATATTATAAAACATACATGTTGGTGTAAATAATATGTTTTGATGATTAAATCATCATAAAAATAATTTGAAGGATAATTATTGGATATTTAGATAATAAAATGCAGAAAGAAATTAATCTAGACCTTGTAAAATTATGGAAAATGCGTGTATAGGTTTATAAACTAAATAATGATGCAAATATACAATTTTGAAAGTATATGTAAATTTTTAAAATATGAAGAAAAATTTAGGTGTCAACACTGGCAAAGATTGAGGTCATGCCATATGCATATGAGGAGGATCAGAGGAGACTTGAGAGGTTCATGAAGTATGATCCTCATACATTTTGTGGCATAACTACTGATGATGCGCATGGGTTTCTAAAGAAGTGCCAATGCATTCTCTGCACCATGGGTATTGTTGAGCTGAGGAGAGTAGCTTTACTATATTTCATATGTCAGGAGCAGCGTATCAGTGGTTGCAGGCTTTTGAGGATGGTAGGCTAACTGTTGCAGCCCCACTCACTTGGGCTCAGTTTTCAGAGATGTTCTTGAGGTAGTTTGTTCCCAGACACTTTGGGATGCATGGGGTATAGACTTTGAGTAGTTGCGTCAGGGGACTATGCAAGTGTTACAGCATGACATCAAATTCGGTGACTTGTCCAGACACGTGCCTGCCTTGGTTTCTACAGTCATAGAGCGAGTCCGCAAGTTCATCGAGGGGATCAGTTATGGTATTAGGTTCAGTATGGCTCGAGTGGTCAATATGGATACTCCTTTTTAGCAAGTGGTAGAAATCGCTTGGAGGATAGAGGGTATGGCGGGGCTGAGAGAGAGAGAGGACAAGGAGGCCAAGAATCCTCGAGGTACTAGAGAATTTAGTGGTGGACACACTTTAATTTTAGCCCGTCATGGCAGAGGATATGTGATTTGCGTAGTTCATTTAGCACTTCCAGCTACTAGCAGTGCTCTAGCTATTTCGATGTCTCAGGTTGCCAATTATGCACAACCACTTTGTAGTGCACCTCCTGCACGGGGTGCTTTCATCGATTAGTCTAGCCGACCAAGCCAAAGTTAGTTTTAGAAGCCATGCCAACCATGAGTTTCTTTTGAGTGTGGTGATACCATACATATGGTGAGGGACTACCCCAGACTTAGGATGGGGCACCTCCACATAATACACAGGCTCCATGAATTCCACAGTGTCCACAAGGTTCACATGCCATGGTTTCTGCTCCACTTGCCGCTCCACCTGCACCCCTAGCTAGTAGTGGAGGTCAGGCAGGTAGAGGTTTCCCTAGAGGGGGAGGCCAGGCTCGTTTCTATGCTTTTCTTGATAGGACGGAGGAGGTTGCATCAGATGTTACTATCATAGGTATTGTTCTGGTTTGTCATAGGGATGCATCAGTCTTATTTGATCCGGGCTTCACTTAATCATATGTGTCATCTTACATTGGTTCTGTATTTGGATTTATCTCGTGATTCTTTGAGTGCTCTTTTATATGTGTCCACGCCTGTGAGAGGTTTTAATGTTGTAGACCATGTTTAGTTGTTACTGGTTGTTATGAGACTAGGGTTGATCTATTGCTACTTAGTATGGTAGATTTTGACGTGATCTCGTGCATGGATTGGTTGTCGTGCTATCACGCTATTCTCTATTTCCACACCAAGACTATGACACTAACTATTCCATGGTTGACGCGAGGGGAGTGGAGGGGTACATTAAATTATATTCTAGCAGGGTTTGTCATTTCTAAAAGCACAACGACTGGATGAAAAGGGGTATGAAACATATCGAGCCTTTGTGAGGGATGCCAATATTGATACTCCTACGGTTGAATGTGTTCTGGTAGTGATAGATTTCCTAAATGTTTTCCCGCTCAATAGGGATATCGATTTTGGAATTGACCTGTTGACGGGCACTCAGCCCATCTCAATTCCACCATACCGTATGATGCCATAGAGTTAAAAGAGTTAAAGGAATAGTTTCATTAGCTGTTTGATAAAGGTTTCATCCGACACAGTATCTCGCCTTGGGGGTGCTCCAGTTCTAATTGCGAAGGAGAAAGATGGCTCTAGGAGGATGTGTATTGATTATAGGCAGCTAAAAAAAGTTGAAGCCAAGAACAGTTACCCATTACCACGAATTGACTAACTTATTTGATGAGCTTTAGGGTATTACAATGTTCTCGAAGGTTTATTTGAGATCGGGGTATCATCAATGATGATTTGGGATTAAGACATTTTGAAGACTGCTTTAAGGTCTCGATATGGTCACTACGAGTTTCTAGTGATGACATTTGGGTTGGCCAATGCCCAAGAAACATTTATGCACATGATGAATAATGTGTTATAACCGTATCTTGATTCTTCTGTCATCATGTTAATTAAAAAAATGTTGGTGTATTCTCGCAACCGGGAGGATCATGAGAAGCACTTAAAAATCATGCTCCAAACTTCGATGGAGAAGAAGTTATATGTAAAATTCTCCAAGTGTGAGTTTTGTCTTGATTCAGTATCGTTTTTGGATTATGCAGTGTCTAGATAGGAGATTAAGGTGGATCCAAAGAAGATTCAGGCAATTTAGAGTTTCTCCAAACTATATTCAGCTACAGAGATTCGGAGCTTCTTGGGTTTGGCAGGTTATTATTTTCGTTTTGTGGAGTTCTTATCGATTATGACACCTTTGTCTAGATTGACCCAGAAGAGTGATCCTTTCAAATGTTCTTAGGAGTGTGCGGAGAGCTTTCTAAAGCTCAAGACTGCATTGACTACAACCCTAGTATTGGTGTTGCCTACAGGTTTGGGGTCTTACACTATGTATTTTAATGTGTCACGTATTGGGCTTGGCACGACATTGATGAAGGACGGTAGAGTGATTGCCTAAGCATCTCGGCATTTGAAGGTTCACGAGAAGAATTACCCTGTGCATGACTTAGAGTTGGCGATCATTGTTCACACATTGAATATTTGAAGGCATCATCTGCATGATGTTCCACGTGACGTTTATACTGACCATCGGAGTCACCAAAATTTATTCAAACAAAAGTGATACACTCAAATTAAACCTAAATAAATGGTGTAAGGCGGTCGATGTCAAATATAATAACCCAACTAGGTTGGGATCGAATCCTACAGTGAATAGGTGTCACGACCCAAAATCCCCATGGTCGTGATGGCGCCGGACGTCAATTTCAGCCAAGCTAAAAAGTTAATTAATTGAAATAACTTTCCGTTTTAAAAAATTTATGAAAACACTGCCTTTCACCTCATTACATAATAACCAAATAAATGTCTGTTAATTAAAACAATGGTTTAACATTACACCTAAGCAATTATATCCCAATACATATCCCAGAACCTGGTGTCACAAGTACACGAGCAATTTCTTTGAATTTATACAATCATTACAAAGCTTGTTCGAAATACAAATTGTACAAGGGAATATAAACTGAAAGACATACAGTACGAAGGAGACTCTGTTAGCTGCGGATCGCCTCCGGATGATGCAGCTCACCTAAGTCTCCGAATCCTCCACATTGCTATGAAAGTACTTGTGCAATAAAAATGCACAGCAAGTGTAGCATGAGTACAAAAAAAAACGTGTACTCAGTAAGTCTCCCTCCTAAGCTCAGAGAGGTAGTGACAAGAGGTCAAATTAGACACTTACTAGGGTCCGACAATATAATATATGACAGAATATAATGAAATATAGTAGACATGTAAGACAGTGAGCAGCAAGTACGTATCAAGTACAGAAATCCAGGTAACCACTGAGAATAAACAACAATGTTCACTTTCCTTTTTCCCAAATACATGTCAAGCCAATATCAATAGAAAAGTACCAAATAGTCATGCGCACACAAAGGTAAGACAACCGACCGGAGTCATAAGATAGTCATGCTCGTGCACTGCCGGGGATCAAACGGCCCGTACGAAAAGTGCACCTCCCCACAAAGTACTCACATCTATGCACTGCCGAGGATCGAACGGCCCGTACAAAAAGTGCACCTCTCAACCTCTATATGCACTGCCGAGGATCGAACGACGCGTACAAAAAGTGCATCTCTCAACCTCTCTATGCACCACCGAGTATCGAACGGCCCGTACCAAAAGTGCATCTCTCAATATAATAATCCTCTCTGTGCAGTGCCGAGGATCGAATGGCCTGTACCAAAAGTGCATTTTAAATCCGCCGTGGCGTACGACCCGCTCCCATGAGAGTAGGGGAAATAACACTCCGTTCGCGAAATGTAAATTTCGAAGCGGTAACATGGAGATATGCACAATCAACAATCCACCCGGAATACGTCAGGAACACAAATACTCTAGTAAATGACTTGCCGAGTTTTATATAACGTTCAATAACACAACCTTATTCAGAAATACAATTGCCCGTGAAGGAAATAAATTCTTTTTTTAGATGATTTAGAAAATAAACTCAAATCCTCCCTAGTCATTAAATTACAGTTTCGATTATTATATAAGTCTAACATCACAGACAAGATCACAGGTAAAACAAGTAAGGCATGCTAGTGGGTCCTAGGCTACCCGGACATGGCATGATAGTAGCTACGCACGGACTCCCATCACCTCGTGCGTACGTAGCCCCCGAAAGTAATGGCATATACTTAATAAATTCACCTAGGGGGACGATCCCCCCTTACAAAGTTAGAAAGGAGACTTATCTCGCTCCGAAAGTCCAACACCGGCTTCCAAGCCCTTCCGATGACTCTAATGGACGCACAACGCTCCGAAACTACCACATAAAGCAATGAAAATTCATCCTAATACTCACAACAAATTCAAATTGTATACTTTCCCAACCCCGCTCAGAGAAATAACCAAAATGCCCTCGAGCTCACGTGCACGAAAATTCAAAACTTTTGAAGATACATTATACCCATAGCCCTACTAGTTCAATCATGCAATTTACTTTACATTCCATACTCAAATTCGTGGCTAAAGTCCAAATTTACATTTTCTAGGTTATTCTTCAAAAATCCCTATTTTCCCATAATTTCCCATATCAAATCTATGTAATGATCTTGTATTGAACTTGGAAATGATAAGGAATCACTTACCTCTTGATGCTTGGTGAAAATCTCCCTTTGAAATCCTCCAAAATAGCCTCAACCAAATAAAAAATGTGAGAGAAACGGCACAAACCCGACTTTAAAACATTCTGCCCAGGCCTCTTTCGCACCTGCGATCCAATGGCCGCTCCTGCGGCTCTGCACCTGCGTAAATTCCATCACAGGTGCGGCTCTAACTCAACCCGGTATTTCTCACTTCTGCGGTCCATTTTACTCTCCTACACTTTCGCTGGTGCGACCCATCTTCCACATTTGCGGCCTCCTCAGCTCCAGCCTAGACTCGCACCTGCGGTGCTTTAGCCGCACCTGCGGTCAAAGCCTCGCAGGTGCGATTACACCAAATGAAAAAAACCTTCAGCCTTCTCCAACTTCAAATATTGATCTGTCAATCACCAGGAACCCAACCGGGGCCCCTCGAGACCCCGTCCAATCACATCAACCTATTCCAAAACATGACACGGGCTTGCTCGAGCCCTCAAACCACATCAAACAACGCCGAAATAACGAATCGCACTCAAATCCAATTCTTTAAGAACTTAGAACTCCAAACTTCTACATCTTACGCCGAAACCTATCATATCACACTCGATTGACCTTAAATTTTGCACCCAAGTCATATTCAACATTACGGACCTGCCCAAACTTCCGGAATGGCATTACGGCGTCGATATCAAAGCTTCCACCTCCGATCGGATTTCTCAAAAAACCTTCAAATTTATATCTTTAGCCAAATGACTTCAAAATGACCCAAGGACACCCAAATTCACTTCCGATCGCGCTCCCAATTACAAAATCACCATATAGAGTTATTCGCAGACTTGGAATCCCAAACAGACATCAATAACACAGAAATGCACTTCAATCCCAAATCTATGAAATTCTTCTAAAATGCTAACTTCCATAATATTCGCTGAAACGCTCCCGGGTTATCAAAAACCCGATTAGGACATATGCCCAATTCCGAAATCATCATACGAACCTGCAGGAACAATCAAATACTTATTCGGAGGTCGTTTACTCAGAATTTCAATCATAGTCAATTTTTCCAACTTAAGGCTTCTGAAATGAGAATTTTCATTCCAAACCAATTCTAAACTTCCCGAAATTCAATTCCGACCACACTTACAAGTCATAACACCTAAAATGAAGCTGCTCACGACTTCAAACCGCTGAACGACATGCTAGAGCTCAAAACGACCGGTCGGGTCGTTACACCAAATCCTAAACCGGCAGTGATGGCGCCTATCTTGGGACTAGGCTAGCCAAAAATCACATAATTACAGTGTCTTTCTAAAATCCCAACCAATTCCAACATTTCATAAAGTATATAGAATTACTGAACCATCCCAAAATCTGGAGTCAACAGGTCATGAGCATTTAAGAAATATACCAACAAGTCTAGTATATAATACAAAACCTCCGAACGAATAACTAGATACAACAAAAGAAGGGAAAACAGAGATGCTGCAGACGCTGAACAACTACCTCTATATCCCGAACTCCAGCTCCACAAAGAATAGTGGCTAACACTCAGTGTCAGCACCTGTATCTGCATACAGGGGTGCAGGGAGTAATGTGAGTACGCCAACTTAGTAGTAACGAAAATAAATTAAGTCTAAGTAGCAAGAAACACATAAAAATCAATATCATCAGTTCACAATATGCACAGCCTTTCTTTCCAATAGTATGTACATAGATATATTAAATCATCATGCCTTAAAACCAACTTCAGAAAAATACTTTGAAAAATATTTTTTCAAACAATTTCAGAAATAAAAATAACAGAAGGATTTAGTGTAAAAATGAAATAAATCATTAGTAGCCCCTTGGGCGAAAACATGAATCACAAATCGCCCCTCGGGCAGAACATCACTCAACACCTCACAGCCACTATGTATCAGCCCCTCGGGCAACCTTACTGTCACTCCTGCCTCCCAATCACTCATCACTCGGCACTCGACACTCAGAACTCAGCACTAAGTAGGTACCTACGCTCACTGGGTGTGTGTATAGACTCCAGAGGGGCTCCTTCAGCCCAAGCGCTAATATCAAGACACTTCATGGCGTATCATATCCTCACAATCAGGGCCTCGGCCTCACTCAGTCAGAACCTCTCAAAATCCCCTCGGGCACATCTGTAAAACTGGGTACTCGGCCCAAAACATCATTTTATACCTCAAAATAGTGCAAATAAGGCTGAGTTTTAAAAATAGTTAAGCACGACATGACTGAGTGTAAATCATAAATCAACAGTGATGACATAGAAGTAAAAAGCCCCCAAGGGGTATAAAAAAGTCAGCACGAGGCCCCAAACCTGGCTTATAGCCCAAATATAGCAATAGTCTTTAGAAAATAGTTGCCGCGAAGAGGACCAAGTCCAATCCAAAAATCCGTGTGCGCCACATACTCGTCATCTGACATGTGTGGGATTCTAAAAACAATGAGAAATATAAAGTCCGGGGTTTCATACCCTCAGGACAAGATTTATAACCATTACTTACATCTACTGGGCCACAGTACTAATCCATGATGCTCTTTCCCCTCAAATTAGCTCCCGATTGCTCCGAATCTAACCAAAACCAGATTGCCATCATCAATATATGCTAAAGGAAAACAACCCAATCGAAAACTATCAATTTATACAAAATTCTCGAAATTCGGCCAATCCTGAGCCCTGGGCCCACGTATCAAAATTCGATAAAATTTACCTCAATAGAAACCACGTCCTCCCATGATTCTACACATACCGAGAACACCATAATCGGACCACAATTGCCTACCCAAATCGCCAAAAGAATTTTCCAAACCTCTTCCCATTTTTCCAAACTTTTTCTACTTTAGTTCTTCAAATTACAAGCCTAATTTGAATAAAATAGCATAGAAACGAATTTTATAATCTGGGAAGTTACTTCCACCGAAGACCCTCGAATTCCCTCTTCAATTTGCTCTCAACTCAGCTCAATCTGCATGCAACAATGGAGAAAATGCCAAAATATTCACGGAGGCACCATTTTATACTGTTCTGCCCAGTTAATCCGCACTTGCAAACCTTTCCTCGCACCTGCGGTCCCAGGTGCGCACCTGCGAAATCCCACTAAAAGTCCAATTCTCGCACCTGGAATCCCTTTTCCGCACCTGCGGCTTCGCAGGTGCGTCAAATTCTTTGCACATGCGGATTCCTCAAGTCTTGACTATCTTCGCACCTGCGGAATCGCACATGCGGCTACCCGTCCACAGGTGCGGCCACACCAATAGCTTAACACCAGCAGCTATTTACTGCAAATTTCCTATGTTCAAACCTCCGCCAACCATCCGAAATCAATCCCAAGCCCCTCGGGGCCCCAACCAAACATACCAACATACCCCATAACATCACTGAAACTTAGTCGAGCCTTCGAAACACCAAAAACAACACGAAAACACCAAAATCACATCCAATTCTAGCCTATGAACTTTCAAAACTTCTAAATTTTGCCAATGATGCCGAAACCAACCAAAACACACCCGATTGACCTGAAATTTTTCACACATATCCAAAATGACATTACAAACCCACTCCAACTGTCGCAATTCCATTCTGACCCCGATATCCTATTTTCCACTGCCGACCAGAAATCGCCAAAAACTAACTTTCGCCAAGTCACCTAACGAAGCTATCCGGATTCCATACCGGACATCAAAAATTCATTCCAAACATACTCCTAAGTCCCAAGTCACCTAACAAAGCTATCCGAGCCATAAAATCCACATTCCGAGGTCGTTTACCAATTAGTCAACTCACAGTTGACTTTTCAACTATTAAGCTAATTTAAGAGACTAAGTGTCTCAATTCTCACCACGACCACTCCGAACCCGAACCAACTGACCAACACAACATAAATATGCTAAGAAACATATGATAAAGTAGAAACGGGGGAAACGGGGCTAATCTCACAGAACGACCGGCCGGGTCGTTACAATAGGTGTGAAAATGTTACTTGAGTAGTGTGAACTTGACTTAAGTCGTAAAATTCTACTCCGTTAGTTCAAAAATAGTGTTGTAATTGTGAATTAACAAGAAAATTATCACTAAAAGAATGTGATTAAATTGATTAGGAAATCAAAGGTTGTGTACCCATTAACGGAATATAATGATATAGGTGTTAATATGATATATTTCTAAATATCCTTTGATATGCATATGGTTTCTAATGACTACCCAATAATTCCCAATAATTAGGTAGTATTTCTCTTTATGATTTTCCCAAACATAAAAGAATTACAAGTAAGAAAAACCAATACATGCCAAATAGAACCCACTTATCCTGAAGCAATTCTATTAAACAAGGTTTAAAGCTTTGAGTTCTTGCAATTCAATTCTACCAAATGCTAACCCACTTTTCCAAGCGAAGATAGAGTAAAATGGCACTAGTCAATGTTTGGAACCAACAATAAATCAAGCATGACAAATAAATAGATATCAACCAACCATTATATATATATATTCAATAGTGAACACCCATTAATATTACACCCATCTTGGGTCCACAACATTAGTATTTAATGTTATCAACTCACACTATAATCAAAGAACAAAACAATAAATAAATTCATAAAGCTTACAACGATGAAAAGATTCTCTCTTCAAAAGCTTCCAAAATAATGGTGTATTCAATGCTCTAAGTGTAGCCTCGTTTTAGACAAGATGTTCCACAAAAGCCCTAATCATTCTATTTTTAATGGGATAGAAGTCGTGGTCGAAAAGTGAAAACAAAACCCTGCAGACCAAGTCTGTGACCATAGAATGGGTCGTAGAAGGCTTTCGCGGTCCGCACATCTTCATTTTCTCCGCATAATTGATCACACAGATTTCTAGTTTTCCATCGCATTCTGATGATGCGGTTCGCATATCGTACCTCAAATTCATCTTCACTTGAGCTCATTTTGCATTTGTGCGATCACTATGTGATCTGTACGGGAGTTACACGGCCGCACAATTAATCACAGAATTGAATCTCAGAAACTGGGATGGTCTTCTTCATTATGTGATTGGTATGCGGTCGTATATCTTCCTTTTCATGGGGTTTTATCATATTTTTCTTGTTCCTGTCTCTTCAAGTCTAGTTTTCTTCAAAACACCAAAACTGCATAAGAAATGACATATAATTCTCTAAAAGATGAGCTACAGTCTATGTAATTAGTATCAAAAGTGCCACATTTCTACGGCACATCAATACCCCCAACTTAGAATCTTACTTTCCCTCAAGCAACTAAAAAGTTAACCTACCAAATACTAATCTACTTCTGACTTATCACAAAGCAGCAATGACTATGGATGGTATTGGCTATTACCAAACAAGCATGCAACTTCTTTTATTCACCCTTCATTGAAGACAACGTCCATTTATAGTTCGAACAATTAGTTTGTGAGCTTCGAGCCTCAAGAGCAATGGCAGAGTGCTACCCATAGCTAGATATGCACTTGTATCCTACTTCAAGAAGCTTAATTTCTCCTAAATCTAGCAATTCATGTGTGCTCACATAAAATAAAATCCCCAACAAAAAAAATACGTACAGGGGATATAATCAAATACTCTTGCACTCATGAAGAAGGATAAGTGCTACAAGAATCATTCCATATGCCTGCCCTTATTTTAACTAATTGCTACCTCCAGAATAATTTGTTGTATGTCAAAAATGACGTTTTAAGTGTTGTAGTGTAGGCTTCAGGACGGGTGTTATGAATATTTGGGAATAAACTACCTCAAAGTATCTCTCTAATTTTTTGCTAGACTCCACACAATTTTTATTTTATTTTTTTATATATAAATACATATACAAATATTTTCTTTTGCTTTTCTTTTGGAGCTTGAGTATCTTCATATCAATAACTCTGAGGTGTATTCTTCTACACACAATGTACATCTTCACCATTTCCCAGTTAATACGAACACCCCCAACTTAGGCTTTTATCCTTATTCTCAATATTCAAGGACGGACGAGTTCACGAGAGGGAATTACTTCACAAAAGGGTAAGTGTTTGTAGCGTAGTAGCCAAAATAAAAAGTTAAAGGCTCAACGGGGAATAACTAGGATAATAACTGCACTTGGGAGGTCAATTTGGTCAAAAATTTGTTACCAATCACAAAGAGAGCCTAAGATCATTTCAACACCCAATCATCAACCTGATATTTTAATTAAGAAACCATCCTGGAAAGTTCTAGACATTAGAAGTTGAGCACATGCATTATTTACAAAAATTCTTACCACTCACGATGCATGAACTTCTCGAATTGGCATAATTTTAGCCCTCAAGTGAATACAAGACAGTTGATGTTTCATCACATGGTATTTGAGATTCTAACTAAGCGCAAAGTCAAAGGGTGAGCCTCGATTTCACAAGAATGGCTAAATGTTCATTTACAAAATTTGAAGGGTGCAATTTATTATACGAAAAATTATCACATTCTTGAATCTAGAACAAAAGTACCAAACAAGTCAAAACGATTTATGCTACGACTATGGTTTTACTAGTACACCCTTGGAAAAGAACCCAGCAAAGAAAACCCAATGGGAATTCATTACTATATACAAATCTACATTATTCAGCCTAAGAGTTTATATACAAGTTGCAAAAGTTGACTCCCCCACACCCAATCTAAGAGCATGCATTGTCCCCAATGCATTTAGAAATTGAAGAGGAATGTTTAGGGGCTCCCTGAGGGCGCACTAGGCGCTTGGAGTGGTCAGAATATCTGAGGTGGCCGTGGGGTCGAGATTTGACACTTTGGAGGCATGATAGGGCCTCTTATTGGACAGTGGTGTCCGAGACAAAAGTAGGAGGATCCGCCAGTTGCGGAGTTGTGTGCTGCACATGGGAGCTGTTGGCCTCACCGGATGATGGCTGTGTGGTCGTGGTATTCGCCCTGACAACCAAATATGCAAGGGAGTGTGTTATAGTTGTCTGAACATCCGCCTCCTCCTCATCTCATTCATATGTAGAAATGGAAACCGGTTTTCCTCTGTTCTCGCTTTGATCACCAGATTCCTCATTTGAAGGATAATCGGTGAGCGTAATAGAACCTACAGCTTGTGAGATGTTAGTACCATGTGCCTCCTCAGCTGATAGGAGTTTTGTGAAATCCATATCGTAGTTTGGTATGTGGGATCTACTAGTGCCCTGCTCCACTTCAACCGGAATAAGGGTGGCCAAATCAAACACCAGTGTTTGTATCTTCTACAACTCTGACTTTAGCACTATTACATCCTTTTTGAGTTGAGGAATGTCCCTAGATCCACCTCGTTCAACCTTCTCAAGGCTAGCTTCAAAGTGCTTGAGTCGATCCTCATATGATAGATGTTTCTTTTGAAGATCAGTTCCCGAGGTTTGGGTCGGGGCCAATGTTTGACTGATGAGCGATGAAATTTCCTTTGTCAATTTGTGTACTTTAGCATTTTCATGTTGTGCCAGTAGACCAAGCTTGGAGAGTGCAGTTAGAAAGAAAATTGGTGTTGCAGTGGCTGTTCTGGCAGTGGATGTGGAGGTAGATGGTGCGAAAGAAGTGCCTAGGACTGATGAGGAAGCTGGTGCTGCTGAGGCTAACAAGGCCGGAGTGGGAGTGGGTGGTTGCGCTCGTGGATGTTCGACCACTTTATCAAAATCATCAATGTGCTAAGTGATTCCATTTTCTTTAACAAATTTTTCTATGCGATCATGTTTGGGGAATGGAGGAACTTCCGCGTCTTTACACAAAGCCTGGATTACGCATTGAAAAAGGAGCAGGGTTTCTTTCCAACTTGCCCAGATCCCAAACTCACGGAATATAAGCTCTCCCTCATTAATCTTGATACCTAACATGATTAAGAAATGAGGATTGCCTTTTCCATCCATTTTTCATAATATAAATCATTGATTGTTGGGGATTCACAGAGTATTTCAACTCCTCGGACTAAAATAGAGTCCAAGCATCTACAAATTTTTTTTTATGGGTTCCTGGATGAAGTATATGCAACATAAAATTCCCAACAAGTGTCTCATTGTACTCCCCCGGAACCTTAGTGAATAAATCCCATCCCCTCTTTTTGATGTTTTCTAGCACATGGGGGTAGTTTTCTTTTAGACCATTCAAACTCAACTCATTTTGTTCGAGGATCTTTCTTTTGGCCAGGACATCTCTGTACAGAGTCCAAGATCCAGTGATACTAAACCTGAGATCCTCACCACTCATTTTGTGTGCTTCGACATAGAGGTCAACTATGGCACAAGTTCAAGATGTGCCTCTTACGTTTCCTAATAGGAGGTGGGCGTTGATTAATTTCTAGATGTGTCGGGACGTTTGCATTGGAATTTTGTGATTGTAGGCTTATAGTTGCAGACATTCTCTTTCATCGAGTGGTGGGTGCTTGATATGCTAAGGATTTATTTGATGCCATTCATGCCAATTAACGATGAGTGAGTACAAGGTAGGGCATGTGTAACATATGGTAGAGAATGAAAGACACAAAATGTTGTACAAGAAGTTATGCGATTGCATTACAACTATGTGGACCGCTGATCAGTCATATTTTGCACTTTGAACGTGGCTTGTTGCTGCTTCTGTCTGCGACCATTATGTGGTATGCAAACGATTTTTGCGGCCGCATACTCAACTATATATAGACTTTTAGAAAACTCTCAAACGTAGATAATGCGATGACTATGCAGACTGCAAAACGATTATGCGGACCAGAAAGATCACCATGTCCACTTGAAAAAAAGCACCCACAAGCAACATTATGCACACTAAGTAGCAAATGCTCATGTTGGGAGAGACCATTACACACACTCAACATCAGGTCGATTTTAGGCTCAACCTAACAATACATAATACAAATTATCAAAAATTTCAAACCCCCGTAGT
Organism: Nicotiana knightiana; assembly: GCA_005239525.1. Taxonomy (NCBI): domain Eukaryota; kingdom Viridiplantae; phylum Streptophyta; class Magnoliopsida; order Solanales; family Solanaceae; genus Nicotiana; species Nicotiana knightiana. The sequence goes on from ML426085.1 coordinate 285,747, forward strand.
CAACTCAGTCCCCCAACTTCTAATCTCCAACATTTTGATTGACCCACAAGATATATTTTCCCCCGGAGTCGATTCCCATTACAAGAAACAAGAAGTTGGGTAGATAGAAGAAGGTAAGATGGACGAGAGGGGAAATTGAGGTGAGTGAAAGCACACAAAAATATTTTCTTTAAATGAGCAAGAGAAATGTTTGAATTTACATACCAGATGTCATATGTTCGAGCAAGCCAAGTTGGTGTGAATCACAAGCAAGGTGAGCCTTTCTTTTCAATTCCCCTTTTTATTTTATTTTTCTCTGTACTTTTTTCTTGTGTTTTGTTTTCGTGTGTCGGTGCATGAAATTAGAGTGGATAGATGGAAAGTAGAGAGAGACAAAGTTAGGGTTTAATACTTGAGGTTTTTGTGGTTAATTGACCATCGCATAAGTTTTGCGATTAAATGACCATCTCATAACATGTTATGCAGTTGTATATGTGTTTTTGCGATGGATTAGTACCTGCGTGGTGTGAAACAGATATGCGTCCTAATCTACAGTCGCATAATGATTATACGGGCCGCATTTTTAAGGCCAAATTTTACTGGTGTTCTACTTGTGTCTGCAACCATTAAGCGGTCCGCAAACCCTTTATACGGCCGCATATGTTGCCGCAAAACAACGACTGATGCTTAGATTTCTTTCCTTCATTTTCCCTCTGTCTTTTCTTCTTATATCTTTGTATTTTTGGTAAGCTGCATTCAACACATGGGTTGCCTCCCAAGAAGCGCTTGATTTAACGGCGCGACAGAATGATGTTTTCCCCATTTTGGCTAATCAGTGGTGGGGATTGGTACATGACCATCCTTGGGTGTGAATGTTCTACCAGTTTCCTTTCTTCAATGGTTCCAAGGTAATGCTTGACCCTTTCTCTATTTACTTTGAAAGTTTGAGTCCCTTCCTCGGATTCTAATTCAATGGCGCCATAGGAAGACACGCTCACAACTTTGAACGCGCCTGACCATTTGGATTTTAGTTGGACCGGAAAGAACTTTTATCTTGAGTTGAAAAGTAAGACCAAGTCACTAGATTTGAGTTTTCGCTTCAAAATCTTCTTGTAATGATCAAACCTCATTCTTTCTTTATACATGGCTACATTCTCACAGGCATAGAAAGGGAACTCTTCCATCTCATTGAGTTGTGTCATCTTAAGATTATCAGCTTCGGCCCAGTCAAGATTTAACTTCTTCAATGCCCACATGGCTTCGCATTCAAGTTCCATCGGAAAGTGACAATCCTTGCCAAAAACCAAGCGGTAACGTGAGGTGACAAGAGGTGTATTAAATGTTGTTAGGTAGGCCCACGATGCATCATATAGCTTCTTTGACCAGCCGGTCCTTTCTGTATTAACACTATTTGATATAATGTCTTGGATCTCTCGGTTGGAGACTTCAACTTGACCACTTGAATAAGGATGATAAGGGGTGGCCACCTTGTGCTTAACTCCATATTTTTCGAGCAACCCGGTTAAAGCTTTGTCGCAAAAGTGAGAACCACCATCACTAAGGATGGCCCTTGGGTTTCCAAACCAAGTAAATACATTCTTCTTCAAGAAGGTGATTACACTCATTGACTCATTATTCATCAAGGAAATTTCCTCGACCCATTTGGATACATAATCTACTGCCACCAAGATATATTTCATGCCGTAAGAGCTTACGAAGGGACACATGAAATCTGTCCCCCACAAACCAAAGATCTCGACCTCTATCACAAAGTTCATATGCATCTCATGCCTTATAAAAATTGACCTTGTCTTTGACATTGATCATATGCCTTGACCATTTGGTTTGTATCTTGGTAAATCGATGGCATGCTTTGAGAATTTGAATTACCTCATCTTTCAGAACACACCGATGAATGATGTTATTGGTGCAAATCCGTAGCAAAAAGGGTTCCTCCCAATAGTATTGCCTACACTCTGCACGAACTCCTTTTGGTTATAAGCTTTGAATCCGTCGGAGATAAGGTCACTAACCAAGAAGTTAGCGATGTCAGCGTATCAAGAAGTGTAGGTGCTAGATATTGACAATAAGTGTTCATCTGGGAAGGCATCATTAATTTTAAGATATTCTTTAGTCTCCCTGCCTCTTCAAGCCTATATAGGTGATCCGCAATTTGATTCTCTAGTCCTTTCCGATCTTTGACCTAAAAGTCAAACTCTTGTAACAAAAGAACCTACCTAATCAATCTTGGTTCAACATCCTTCTTCTCCATAAGGTAGCGGAGAGCAGCATTATTAGTGTAGACTATCACTTTGGATCCAAACAAATAAGTCCGAAAATTGTCAAAAGCATATACAATAGAAAGAAGTTCTTGCTCAGTTACAGTATAATTCATTTGAATGTATTAATTGTGTAGTAGACACCATGAAGAATCTTGTTGTGCCGTTGACCAAGCACTGCTCCAATAGCTACACCACTGGTGTCACACATGAGTACGAATGGAAGAGACCAATCGGGTGTGACGATAATAGGTGATGTGGTGAGACTTGCTTTCAATTCATCAAGAGCTTTGAGGAACTTCTCATAAAACTCAAGCTTAGCATCCTTTTGAAGGAACTTTCACATGGGACTTGCCCCAAAAAGGTCTGAACACCTTTTATTGAAGTTGGAGAATGAAGCTTGGAAATGATCTCGATCTTTTCCCGATCAACCTCTAATTGTTGCTTGGAAATTTTTGTGGCCAAGAACAATACCCTTTTCCACCATGAAGTGATATTTTTCCCAATTAAGCACAAGGTTTGTTTCCTCGCATCTTTTGAGCACATTCCTAAGGTTGTCAAGGCAATGCTCAAAGGAATCACCATCTACAGAGAATTTTGTAAAGCTCTATAAAATGTTTTTCTAAAACTAGAGATTTGCGGTGTTGGGTAGGCGTAGGTGTTAATAGTAGTAAAACTTCTCTGCAGCGAATTGAACAGTGCAGTAGGAGTTGAAGGAAAATATTTTGCAGAGATAGGCATTTTTGCGGCCCATTATGGGGCCGCACAATCACTCTGCGGGTCGCTGAATGGCCATAGCGTGAAGCAACCTTTTGGGTGAATTTTGAGGCAATTTCGCAGCCAATTATACGACCGCATAGTCGTTTCATGTGCTGCACTTTGGTCGCATTAACATCCTTTGAGTTTTGCGGAGAAGGTTCTTCGTGTCACGTCCCTACCTCGGAGAGCGCAACTAGAGCTCAACCAGTTAACTCGGTCAAGCAAGCCTATTAGACATTTCTTACCCGACTCGTTCATGATCAAAAGGAGACACATCTCCATTAGTTAAATAGTGGGAAAAACATATATGTAAACATTGCTAGTTCATTGTACATTATGTTCGGTATACCATAGTTAAATTCCCAAAACTACATACAATTTACAATTTAGTGGGACAAGATTTTAAAATACAACATAATCCACTGACCCTTCCAATACTCATGCACAATCCATATAAATGTGTACGGAGCCTCTAAGGATACAAAAGACAGTTATGATAATGGTGGAAACAAGGCCCCGACTATACTTCAAAACATGGTAAAATATAAACAAAAGATGTACTACATGACCCCTGGAATAAATGAGGCTCACCAAGTTTGCTAGGATGATGATGATGATGCGCCACTAGCTGTGATTAACACTGTCTGCTATGGAATCACCTACATCCCTTTGAATATGTAGCGCCCCCTACAAAAGGGACGTTAATATTGTCGAATAGTACTAGTACGTAAAGATAAACACCAACCTCAATAGAATGAACAATGAAACAAAGGGGAAGTAGTCATGTTGTACAAAAATATGTTTAAGAAAATACCAAAACATCAAGTAAGAATCACATATGTTCTCGGTTCAATTTCCCTCTTATTAGGTTGGTAGTCATAGTTCCATGTGCCATAATACACAATATCACTGCGTTCTTACACAGAGTTTGATCCCGAACCGATCGACTAGGTCATCTCGTTTGAGACATCAACCATATCCATAATTCCATTCATCATTTCCAGCATAACTACCACCATGTGTGCGGTATGGCGTCCGATCACGACCCTATAGGATAGGACATATGACTTGATACATCATCCTTTTATTCATTCATCTCACTTTTCATATATTTCCCATCATTCAATAAGTTGGCACGAGTGGCCTCTTTTATTAAGTGGTCCTTGGCATTTGGCCGTATCTTACGATTCAAGTTTTTCCCTTTTACACATTCAACATAATCATCAACATAAATAAGATCTATCATGTATTTCATTTGCACACATAAGGAAAAAGGCTTGGAAAATCTTAAGCACACATAGGATTTTCATAGAAATTGGCATAGTAACCATCATTCGATTCTTGACATGAATTATAAACCTTTCTGGACACATATTCCACCTTTTTGAAATTATCCCCAAATGGGCATAATAACACAATAAACATTTAGAGCAACTACTGAACATGAATCTTTCAACACAACACATCAGGGCAGACAATTTTAGTACGATCAATTTAGGGACTTACACTGATTTCATGAATCACCACGGGTTCAACTCTAAGAAAAGGGGGTTTTAGCCATGCATACCTCAATTGAGCTCCTTTAAACTTTAAGATGATACGGAACTTAGCAGCTTAAATATATTTTAATAATATATCCAAATTGAATCCAAAATCAGGAAAATGATCGTAATTCTAGCTTGATAGAGCATTCTATCAAACATTATTTGTGTATTAAGGTTTTGAAGGCCCTTTAATGAAAAATCCTACCATCCCTCAACCCATTCTTAGCTCTAGGGACGGGCATACATCGAGTAAAACTGATAACCCAAATCGTTAATTATTTATTGGGTTATCGATATTGGGTTATTGGGTTAATGGTTCGATAATAGTTTATAATTTATTCATTATTGGGTTATCGATTCGGGCTCAGTTTGGCAATTTTGTTATTGGGTTAACCGATAACCAAATAAGTATTAACGAATTTACTAGTTTACCCTTAAGTATATACATATTAGGGCTTCATTCTTTCCCTATTCTTTCTTAGCCTCAGCCCATCAGCCGCATTCTTCAAAATTCAGAAATCAGACTTCACGCTCTTCACTTCACTCTTCAATCGCATTTCGAAGCCACATTCTTCAGATTGATCTTCATTCTTCGTGTTTTTAGTTTCTTCATCTTCATCTTCAGTTGCCTACTTTCCTTCATCTTCATCTTCAGTTGATTCTATCTTCATGTTGATTTTTGAGGGAATCGTTTATTTTTGCATGTTGATTCACTTCACTATTGTGTTTATTCACTTCACTATTGGGTTATGCTATATTTATTTTTGCCTTGATCCAATCTTCGTATTGATTTTTGAGGGAATTGTTTATTTTTTCTTGTTGATTCACTTCATTATTGGGTTATGCTCTGCTTATTTTTGCCTTGATTCAATCTTCGTGTTGATTTTTGAGGGAATCATTTATTTTTGCCTGTTGATTCACTTCACTATTGTGTTGATTCATTCACTATTGGATTTTAGTGGTAATCGTTTATTTATGTGTTTTATGCAATTATCTATTTCGCTAAAATGACTTGAAGTCTGATTTTAGTCCTGCATAGTTTTTATCCGCAGCTTTTTCCTCTACTCTAAATGTTATATTCTGTTCTATTACTTTTTTTTCTTCATTTATTTTTGTCCTATTTATTGGTGTCAAATTATTAGCATAAAGTACCTCATTTAAAGGTATATCAGATTTAAGAATGAAATCACAGAGAAAATAGAATTAGCTGTAAGAATTTAAACTCCTGCTCGAAATTTTATGTGTTTCATTTTAAGATTTTGTTGCCTCACTGCTTGACTTCTTTTAAATTCAAACTTATAGTGACACAAACGCATATCTGAAAATATGATGATTGATAAGGTGATTGGTGAAAGAGGAGCTTCTAATTCAAATACGACAGCACAATCTCAATCAGTTCAATCGACGGTAAGGAGACAAAGAAAAAAGAGGACTCCTACATGGGATCACTTTGACCAATTTATTGATTCATAAGGAAATCAAAAGGGTGTCTGTAAACATTGCTAAAGAGAATATTTTGCCGATTCAAAAGATAATGGTAGGAAATCACTACTTACACACATGGCCAATTGTAAAAAAATGCCTTTAGATGATGCAAAAAGTCAATCAAAATTAGTCATTCAACCTGTTCGGGGGGTAATAATGGTGATATAGTTGTTGTTCCTTGGAAATATGATCAAGAACAATGTAGGTAGGCTTTTTGTCGTATGGTGATCGTTGATGAACTTACTTTCAGCTTTGTTGAAAAGGAAGCTTTATGAATTTTATGAAAGTTGCGCAACCTTTTTTTTCGAATTCCTTCACGTATAACTGTGACTCGGGAGTGTTTTGGTCTTTTCAATGAGGAAAAACGTAAGTTGGTGAAGCTTTTTAAAGATCAGAGAGTTTTCCTTACTACTGATACTTGGAATTCATTACAACGAATAAATTATATGTGTATTACTGTTCATTGGATTGATTGTGAATGGAAAATGCATAAAAGAATTATCAACTTTTGTCCAATTTCTAGTAATGGGGGTGAAGATATGGAAAATAGTATTGTTAATTGTTTGAAAGAGTGAGGGTTACAAAATATTTTAACTGTCACGGTTGATAATTCCAGTTCAAATGATATGACGGTGAAGGAGCTTTCAAAGAAGTTAACTAAATGGGACCAATTCCATGAATGGTAAGTACCTTCACGTGAGGTGTATGGCTCATATTATGAATCTTGTTGTTCAGGATGGTATAAAAGAATCAATTGTGTCTATTGAATGTATTAGGCAAGCAATGAGATATATCAGGCAGTCTCCTGCTAGGTGGAAAAAGTTTCTAGAATGTTTTGATGAAGGAAATCTAGTAAGGAGATATTTATATTTTGATGTTCCTACAAGGTGGAATTCTACATACTTGATGTTGAACAGGGCTATTGAATATGAGAGTGCAATTTTAGAATATGTTGATCATGATATTGGCTTATCACATCATCTTGAGTTTGTTGATATTGTGGATGGAAGTCCTGCAGGTACACTTTTGATTAGTGATTGGGGGGATGTAAAGAAATTGACAAAATTTCTTGAAATATTTAATAAGCTTACTTTAAAGGTATCTGGCTCACTTTATGTTACATAAAATCATCATTTTCTTGAAATTTGTGAAGTTGATGTTTACTTAAAACAACTGATATTAAATGAAGATGTTCTTTTGGCTTCAAAGGCAAAAAAGATGAAGGAGAAATTTGATAAGTATTGGAGTGATCTAGAAAAAATGAACAAGATGATTTTCATGTGCTTTGGATCCTCGGTACCAGTTTGATTTTATTAGTTTTGCACTTGCAAAGATGTTTGGAGAGAAAAGACCAATTATCGCGAATGCAGTGCTTACATACATGACTTAATTATTTGATGTGTATGTAAAGTATCATTGAAAATATAAAGGTTGTCGTCCTTCTTCATGTTTATCTAACTCTTCATTGGACACGATGGAAACTTGTACTTCAATGCTTTTAGTGAATACTATTAGTGTCCAAAGCGGAGGAGCTTTTGGTTCTTTCTTTGGAGCATTAAAAAGGCATAAAGCTGGGATTGGAGGTTCATATTCTAAATCAGAATTGGAGAAATATCTTCTAAAGAAGTTGAAAATGAAATAGCAGACTCTAATATATTGCTTTGGTGGAAAGTAAACTCACCTAGATTCCATTTTTGCTGAGATGGCTGGGGATGTGTTATCTATTCATATTTCAAGTGTTGCATCTTAATGTGCATTTAGCACTGGAGGGCGTATTCTTGATTTATTTATGAGTTCATTGACTCCTAAATTTGTGGAAGTTCTAGTGTACCTTCAATATTGGTTTCGGAGTAAGCCATTACCTGTAAGTGTTGAGGAAGATTTAGATGTTCTCGAGCAACTAGAAGAAGATAGCAATATTTCAATTTGTTTGATTGTATATTATTTTTATAAATAGTTTATTTAATATTTTTGTTGTTTGAATTGTTAATACATATTCTCATAAATTATCCAAGCTTGGAAACTAACCTTGAGATGATGATGTGTAGAATCTTAGATAGTTGTGAGTTAAAACTTTGGTAAGTTAATTAGTAAAGTTATATAAAACATAGTAAGTTTACAAATATTACTTAACTTATTATTTTTTTCTTTTTATGTTTAATAGGTGTAACCATGCCTCGACTTTGTGGTCTCAAAGCTATCTCACATGTTTGGAGTCACTATGAAAGGATTGAAGAAGGTGATGATGGATGGTGGAACGTAAGATGTAGTCATTGTCATACTGTTTTGTGTTACAATGCACGAGAAACTGGTAGGAAGTCCTTAATGAGGCATGTTGAGCATTGTTTGGAGCGCAATTTGGTGAAGCATATAAGGACTGAGTAGTTGTTGTGTTGTTTACTTGAATTTGAACTGTTAGTACTATGTTTGGACTTTGGACTTTTTAATCTTAAGGTCATTACTACTTTGTATTGTTATTAATGTGTTTGAACTATTACTTTGGAGTGTTTGTAGTGTTGAACTATTAGTTGCAGATTTATGGCTTTTTTATTAGCAGATTCTATTAGTTGAAGATTCTATTGTTTTATGTTGCAGATTTATGGCTTAGGAGAACTATTAGTTTTATGTTGCAGATTTATTTTTTTGTACCAATATAAAGAATTTGTTTCTTTTGTTGCAGATTTAATGTTTAACTATTAGTTAACTGCTTCTATTGTTTTATGTTGCAAATTTTAGTGTTGAACAATTAGTTGCAAAACAACTTGTCTTTATACCGTTCACAATTACAAAAAAAGTTGTTTTATAAAACTGTTTTAGATCGGTACATTGCAAAACATTTTTTTACCGATATAAATCTATTTATAAAACTATTTTAGTTGGGGCCTGAAATTTTTTTACTTATTTTATCTTATCGAGCAAAACGATAACCGAAACGATAGTGATTTATAACAAATTAACCGATAACCGATAACCAATTTCTTATCGGTTTGGTTATTTGTTTATCATATCTGTAAATCGATAACCGATAACCAATTTCTTATCGGTTTGGTTATTTGTTTATCATATTTGTAAATCGATAACCCATATGCAAAACTGATAATATTCATAACCGAACCAACCGATTACCACCCCTACTTAGCTCACAACCTCCCCACATACTTTAAGAACACATTCATGCAAGATATCCATCCCTACACCCGATATTTGTCTTTCTAATTATCCCCTTTTTACTAAATTTTTGAAGCTAAGAGTTAGGGCATAGATTCTTACAAGGGATGTGAGAACCGTTTTGATATTCTTCAAGGAGTTAGTAATAATCCATGGATATAGTGTGAAGGTTAGTTCCTCTCTTTAAGAACCCTCTCCCTCACTCTAGAACTATCAGAAAAATATCTCTAATGGTGTTTAATGTGTGTTTTAACGAAATAGGGTCGGGTTTCAAAATAAGTAAATGGGTGCCCGAACACATATCTGCCCTCGTATATGCAACCGTATAACGGCTATGCGGCTCGCAAAACGACCGCAGAAGTTTCCGTCAAGGGCTTCAATTTTCTTTCCAGGTCTGCGACTAGTATGCGGACCGAATTCTTACATAATGCACCGCGGAAACTACTTTCGCAAATTCCCCAGGACGATTATGCGAGTAATATGCGGCCCGTGAAATGGTGCAGTCGCATAATTGGCTACAAATCTGGCCTCAAATTTGGCAAAATTGACTACCTCAATCAACCGCCAAAATGTGGTCCGCAAAGTGATTATGCGGCCACATAGTGGTCCACATAAAGACACTTTTCTACAAAACATTTTCCTTTAACTCAGCAGCATACTGTTCAATCAAAAATGTCTGAATCGATTTCTACTATTATAACACATAAATCTAACTTGGCACCACGAGACTCCGGGTTTTTAGGTAAAAATTTTACTGGGCCTTACAACCTCCCCCACTTTAGATCATTCATCCTCGAATAAGGATTTAAGGTCCACAATTAGCAAATTATGCAACTTGGTTTGCCTACCACACGCCAGAAGCCCCAAATTTAACTAACTCGCTAGATTTTCCAAAAATTTGCTAGAGTTTCCTTCGTAACTAGGCCTATCCACCAGTCAAAGAGCCCCATAAATACATCTCATAATAAATGCACAAGTCAATGACGTAACAAAACACACATCCATACTAATTGTGGCCTCATAAGCTACAGATACAACTCAAAATAACACCTCTTCATTAATTGAACAAGTGATACAAAGTTTTATAGGGAGTAACTTCATATAAACTATTACATGGCTATTCAAACAAATGAGGGTGCTTCTTTTTCATTTCTTCCTCGGCTTCCCACTTAGCTTCTTTAAGCTGCTGGTTTTGCCATTGTACTTTCACGGAGGCGATTTCCTTGTTTCTCAACTTTCGGACTTGACTATCAATAATGGAAACTAGAATTTATTCATATGACAGTTCTTCATTAACTTCAATGGTCTCAACTGGAACGATAGCCAATTTGTCTCCCACTACATTTTTCAGCATAGGCACATAGAATAATAGGTGTTCTAATGACATTTCAGGTGGTAGCTCAAGCTTGTATGCTACCTGAACAATCCTTTGAATGATTTTGTACGGCCCGACATACCTCATACTTGATTTCCTATTCTTTCCAAACCGCCTAATACCCTTCATGAGGGAAACATTCAAGAATACCCAATCATCCTTTTTGAATTCCAAGTCTTTACGCCGAACATCTGAATAGCACTTCTAACAACTCTGAGTAGTTTCCAACCGCTCCTTTATGATCTTAACCTACTCCATAGCCTTATCCAAAAGGTCTGGCCCTACCAATTCAACTTCCCAAATCTCAAACCACCCAATCGTCGATCTACATCTCCTACCATCCAACGCCTCTAACGGCGTCATCTAAATACTGGCATGGAAGTTGTTGTTAAAGGAAAACTCTATGAGAGGAAAATGATCATCCCATCTACCCTTTAGGTCAAGACAACAAGCACGTAACATGGCCTTAAGCGTCTGAATAGTCCGCTTTGCTTGCCCGTCGGTCTGTGGGTTGAAGGTCGTGCTAAGGTTCACCTGAGTACCCAACCCTTGCTGAAAAAGTTGTGGTCTTATGTTTATGTATCCCTGCCTTCAGGTGAATCAACACTTGATCATTGTATTTGTCAAGACCCAAAACCTATTAAGGTCGTGATGGCGCCGGACACCACCGTCATGCAAGTCAATCATTAATTAATTGAAATAATTTCCTGTTTTAACATTTATGAATAGCATTTTCTTTCATTTTATTACATATTAACTAAATAAAATCTGTTAAGTAAAATAATGGTTTGAATATTCCATTTTAGCAAATATATTCCAACACATCCCAGAACCCGGTGTCGCAAGTATATGAGCAATTTCTAAGTATTTATTCAATCATCACAAAGCTTGTCCGAAATACAAGTTGGACAAGGAAATTAAAATGAAAATAAATACCGTATGAGGGAGACTCTGTCAGCTGCGGAACGCCTCCGGATGGTGCAGCTCGCCCAACTCTCCAAGCCAGCCATGTCACTATGAAAGTACCTGTGCAATAAAAATGCACAACAAGTGTAGCATGAGTACAAAAATAACGTGTACTGAGTAAGTCACCCACCTAAACTTAGAGAGGTAGTGACGAGAGGTCGAATTAGGCACTCACTAAGGTCAAACAAATTACTTTAACAGAATATGATGAACATGGTAGGCATGTAAAGGTAGTAAAGCAGAAAATATATAAGGCACTGNAACAATTACTTCTTTTTTTCCACAATTATCTTATCACTTCAAAATCAATGAAAACATTTAATAATTTAGCATGCGCATATGGAATAAGGACAACCGGCCTGAGCCGTCATAATAATTATCTCTATGCACTGTCGAGGATCGAACGGCCCGTATCATAAGTGCACATTTCAATAAAATAATCATGTCTATGCATTGTCGAGGGTCGAACGGCCCGAACCATAAGTGTATCTTTCAGTAAAATAATCATACCTATGAACTGTCGAGGTTCGAATGGCCCGAACCATAAGTGCACCTTTCAATCTGTCGTGGCGTACAGCCCGCTACAGTGAGAGTGAGGGAAATAACACTCCGCTCGCGGAATGTAAATTGCGAAGCGGTCACATGCAGTCATGCACAATCAACAGTCCACCCCTAATACTTCGGGAAAACAATTACTCAAGTAAATGACAGATTTTTCTCTTAAAAACCACAAGATAGTATTTAAATCCTTTCTCGATTTCTCTTTCAAGGGATTCAATTTTCTTCCCAGGTCTGCGACCAGTATGCAGACCATATTCCTGCATAATGCACCGCATAACCACCCTTCGCAAATGCCCCAGGACGATTACGTGAGTAATATGCGGCCCGCGAAATGGTGCAGTCACATAATTTGCTGCAAATTTGGCCTCAAATTTGGCCAAATTGACTACCTGACTCAGCGGCCAGAATGCGGTCTGCAAAGTGATTATGCGGCCACATGATGGGCCACAGAAACACACTCTTCTACAAAACATTTTCCTTTAACTCAACAGCGTACTATTCAATCAAAAATGTCCGAATCGATTTCTACTATTATAACACATAAATCTAACTTGGCACCACGAGATTCCGCGTTTTTAGGTAAAATTACTGGGCCTTACAACCTCCCCCACTTTAGATCATTCATCCTCGAATGAGGATTTAAGGTCCACAATTAGCAAATTATGCAACTTGGTTTTCCTACCACACGCAAGCAGCCCCAAGTTTAACTAACTCGCTAGATTTTCGAAAAATTTGCTAGAGTTTCCTTCGTAACTAGGCCTATCCACCTATCAGAGAGCCCCATAAATACATCTCACAATATATGCACAAGTCAATGACGTAACAAAACATACATCCATACTAATCGTGGCCTCATAAGCTACATATACAACTCAAAAGAACACCTCTTCATTAATTGAACAAGTTATACAAAGTTTTATAGGGAGTAACTTCATATAAACTATTACATGGCTATTCAAACAAATGAGGGTACTTGTTTTTCATTTCTTCCTCGGCTTCCCACGTAGCTTCTCCAACCTGCTGGTTTTGCCATAATACTTTTAGATAGGCGATTTCCTTGTTTCTCAACTTTCGGACTTGCCTATCAAGAATGGCAACTAGAATTTATTCATATGACAGTTCTTCATTAACTTCAATGGTCTCAACTGGAACGATAGCCAATTTGTCTCCCACTACATTTTTCAGCAATTGCACATAGAATAATGGGTGTACTAATGACATCTCGGGTGGTAGCTCAAGCTTGTATGCTACCTGACCAATCCTATGAATGATTATGTACGGCCCGCATACCTCGGACTAGATTTCCCTTTCTTTCCAACCCGCATAATACCCTTCGTGGGGGAAACCTTCAAGAATACCCAATCCCTTTTAGAATTCCAAGTCTCTATGCCGAACATCTGAATAGGACTTCTGACAACTCTGAGCAGTTTGCAACCGCTCCTTTTGGATCTTAACCTACTCCATAGCCTGATCAAAAAGGTCTAGCCCTATCAATTCAACTTCCCAAATCTCAAACCACCCAATCGGCGATCTACATCTCCTACCATAAAATGCCTCGAACGACGTCATCTGAATACTGGCATGGAAGCTGTTGTTAAAGGAAAACTCTATGAGTGGAAAATGATCATCCCAACTACCCTTTAGGTCAAGACAACAAGCACGTAACATGTCCTTAAGCGTCTGAATAGTCCGCTTTGATTTCCCGTCGGTCTGTGGGTTGAAGGCCGTGCTAAGGTTCACCTGAGTACCCAACCATTGTTGAAATTTCCTCCAAAAATTGGCCGTGAAATGAGCCCCTCGATATGAACGATTGAGGCTGGACATCAATAGAGCATGACTATTTCCTTGATATATAACTGAGCATAATGTTCTGCTGGGTCGGTAAATTTAACTGGTAAGAAGTGTGCTAATTTCGTGAGTTTATCAACGATCACCCAAATTTAGTCAAACATGCGCGGAGTGTGAGATAACCCTACCACAAAATCCATATTGATCATTTCCCACTTTCACATTGGAATTTATATATTCTGCACCAACCCACCGGGCCTTTGATGTTCGGCCTTCACTTGCTGACTGTTTGGATATTTTGCCACAAAGTCCGCCACACCCCTCTTCATGTCATTCCACCAATAGACTTCCTTGAGATCGTGATATAATTTTGTATAACCTGGGCGCACGGAATATCTAGAAGTGTGAGTTTCTTCCATGATTATTTCCCGAAGACCATCTATGTTGGGAACACATAGTCGTCGTTGGTATCGTATTGTACCATCATCCATGCCAAGTGAAAAAGTTCTGGTCTTATGTTTATGAATCCCCGCCTTCAGGTGAACCAACACTTGATCATTGTATTTGTCACGACCCAAAACCTATTAAGGTCGTGATGGCGCCGGACACCACCGTCAGGCAAGCCAATCATTAATTAATTGAAACAATTTCCTGTTTTAACATTTATGAATATCATTTCCTTTCACTTTATTATATATTAACTAAATAAAATCTGTTAGATAAAACAATGGTTTGAATATTCCATTTTAGCAAATACATTCCAACACATGCTAGAACCCGGTGTCACAAGTACATGAGCAATTTTTAAGAATTTATACAATCATCCCAAATCTTGTCCGAAATATAAGTTGGACAAGGAGTTTAAAATGAAAATAAATACAGTATGAGGGAGACTCTGTCAGCTGCGGATCGCCTCCGGATGGTGCAGCGCGCCTAAGTCTCCAAGGCAGCCATGTCACTATAGAAGTACATGTGCAATAAAAATGCACAGCAAGTGTAGCATGAGTACAAAAATAATGTGTACTGAGTAAGTCACCCGCCTAACATTAGAGAGGTAGTGACGAGAGGTCGAATTAGGCACTCACTAAGGTCAAACAAATTACTTTAACAGAATATGATGAACATGGTAGGCATGTAAAGGTAGTAAAGCAGAAAATATATAAGGCACTGGAGTCCAAGTAAATAGTGGAAGTAAACAAACAGTTACTACTTCCACAAATTTTCCCCCTCAAATATCTTAAATAAAAAATAACTTCTTGTTTTTCCCCCAAATATCTTATCACTTCAAAATCCATGAAAACATTTAACAATTTAGCATGCGCATACGGAATAAGTTCAACAGGCCTGAGCCGTCATAATAATCATCTCTGTGCACTGTCAATGATCGAATGGCACGTACCATAAGTGCACATTTCAATAAAATAATCATGTGTATGTACTGTCGAGGGTCGAACGGACCGAACCATAAGTGTATCTTTCAATAAAATAATCATACTTATGAACTGTTGAGGTTCGAATGGCCCGAACCATAAGTGAACCTTTCAATCTATCGTGGTGTTCGGCCCGCTACCATGAGAGTGGGGGAAATAACACTCCGCTCGCGGAATGTAAATTGCGAAGCGGTCACATGCAGTAATGCACAATCACCAGTCCACCCCGAATATGTCGGGAAAATAAATATTCAAGTAAATGACAAATTTCTCTTTTAAAATCCACAAGATAGTATTTAAATCCTTTCTCGAAATTCATTTTCCAAGTTTAATAATATTCAATAATATCACCTTATCAGGTATGCAATTAACCACAGAGGTAAATCGATTCTCTTTCTAGTTGATTAAGAAAATGAACTCTAGTCTTCTTTAGATATTCATTTACGATTTCGATTATAATAACAATCTAATATTTCAGCAGGATCACAGGTACAACAGGTAAGGCATGATAGTGGGTCCTACACTACCCGGACATGGCATAATAGTAGCTACGCACGGACTCACATCACCTCATGCGTATGTATCCCCCGCAGATAGTAGCACATACTAAATTAGTTCACTTAGGGGGACAATTCCCCCTCACAAAGTTAGAAAAGAGACTTACCTCGCTCCGAAGTCCCATAATCGGCTTCCAAACCTTTCCGACGACTCCAATGGATGCACAACGCACCAAAACTACCAAATAACGGGCAAAGCAATGAAAATTCATCCTAATACTTGCAACAAATTCAAATTATATACATTCCCAACTCCGCTCGGTGAATTGACCAAAATGCCCTCGGGCCTACGTGCTCGGAATCCGAAATTTCTCGACTTATTAACTCAAATATATAATTTACTCTAAATTCCATGCTCAAATTCGTGGTTAAAAATTCAATTACAAATTTCTAGGTTTCTTTAAGATTTTCCCAATTTTCCTACAACTCCTCATGCATAATCCCATGCAATAACCTTGTATTTAACTTAGAAACATGAAGGAATTACTTACCTTGTGATCCTTCAGGAAAACCCTCTCCTAAAGCTCCTAAAAATCGTCCAAACCAAAAGAATGGAAGGAAATGACCAACAATCTCGGTTTTAAAACATTCTGCCCAGGCCATTTTCCGCACCTACGATCCAACTCTCGCACCTGCGATTCCGCAGGTGCGACCAAACCTCCGCACCTGCGGCTTTCCTGAGCTCAAGCCAACATCGCACCTACACCCCTTAGCCCGCATGTACGACATCGCAGGTGCGGACATATCATCACACCTGCGCTCCCAACCAGACCACCACATTTTCGCACATGCGGCGCCATAACCGCACCTGCGGCCTAAGCCTTGCAGGTGCGGTCACACCAGATGACAGCAATTCCAGCCTTCTTCTAACTTCAAATATTGATCCGTTAATCACCCGAAATACACCCGAGGCCCCTAAGAGCCCGTCCAATTATACCAACATGTTCCAAAACATAATGCGGACTTGCTCGAGACTTCAAATCACATCAAACAACATTGAAACCACGAATCGCACCCAAATCCCAACTTTATGAACTTAGAAATTTCCAACTTCTAGATCTGATGCCGAAACCTATCAAATCACGTCCGATTGACCCAAAATTTTACAAACAAGTCATATTCGACATTATGGACCAACTCCAACTTCCGAAATCGCATTCCGACCTTTATATCAAAATTTCCACTTCCAGTCAGATTTGTCAAAAACCTTCAAATTTCTATCTTTAGCCAAATGACTTCAAAATGACCTACAGACATCCGAATTCACTTCTGATCGCGCTCCCAACTCCAGAATCACCATACGAAGCTATTTCTCAGACTCGAAGTCCTAAACGGACATCAATAACATTGAAATGCGCTTCAAGCCAAACTTAGAAAATTCCTTCAAAATGTGGACTTTCGCAATATACGCCGAAACGCTCCAGGTTTATCCAAACCCGATCCGGAGATACGCCCAATTCCAAAATCATCATACGAACCTGCAGGAGCCTTCAAATCCTGATTCTGAGGTCGTTTACTCAAAATTCCAATCTTAGTCCATTTCTCCAACTTAAGGCTTCTAAAATGAGAATTTTCTTTCCAAATCAACTCTGAACCTCCCTAAATTCAATTTTTACCACACCTACAAGTCATAATACCTGAAATGGAGCCACTCACGACTTCAAACCGCTGAACGATACGACAGAGATCAAAGCAACCAGTCGGGTCATTACAGTATTATTTCTTCTTGAATTCTGCCACAAGTGATGATTCTACCCTATTCAGCACTATTTGTCACGCCCCAAATCCGAGGGATGAGATCGACGCCCAGCCGGTTGAACCCGATCAAGCAAACCTGAATTTTCCTTTCCTACCCGACATATTTCCCCGTGTTCATAATGTACATTTTATAAGTGAAACAACAAAATAGAATCAACCATGCGGTTACAACATAAATTCCTTTCTTCTATTAACCGTTTCAACATTAGATATTACCAAAACATACATAATAAGTACAACATTCCCGATACGGGACCCCGATTACGAGTAAGTACAACAACTAACCATAACATGTTTACAACCCACATAGTGTCTACGGAGCCTCTAAGAGTAAGGAGAAGAATACATAGACGTGTCGGTAACAAGGCCCTGACTATACCTCAAAAGGGATTACATAAACAAAATGAGTCAACACGATTTACACACAGCCCCGAGAGGAAGTGAGGCTCACCAAGACTGCTGAAGAGATGGAGGGAAGGGCACCACTAACGGCGGTCAGCACTACCTATTACAAAACCACCTACATCCATTTAAAAGATTTAGCGCCCCTGGCAAAAGGGACGTTAGTACCATTGAATAGCACTAATATGTATTAACAAACCTACTCTAGATAGGATAAACATCAACAATCAACACAAAGGGAGGCATCATAAAACAATACATCGAGGCAAGGAAAAACACAAACAAGAGTTACCACAACCCTCATTCCGTTTTGCCATCTTTTTGTTAATGTACTTTTAAGTTCATCTTGTTATTATTATTATTGATCCACCGTGTCGTGGTCACACGGAGTCTGATCTCTGCCCGATTGGCTAAGACATCCTAGGTGAGGTCCGACTTTCAATGACATCACATATAACCACTGTGGCTTGTTCTCACGGAGTCCGATCTCTACCCGAATCAGGTAGGCTAACACTGTGGCTTGTGCACAGCACACGAAGTATGATCTTTGTCTGATTTTCTAGGACATCTCAACTATAAATAGTGAGTACAATAATCATCATCAAATCATAATCATATCATAATATCAAGTCAACCATGTATACGGCATGGAGTCTGACCCCAGCCAGACGGAATAGGCATTCTCACCCCTAGGACATTCTCCTGGTAAAATGATGGGTGTTTTCGATCACTTACATCAATTTTAACCTTTTTGATCCCCAACACATATTGTTAAATGATTCGTCTTCCATATCATTAGAATCCTTTGATTTACATTTCATAACTATTCATCCTTTAATCCATATTCCATAACCATCCATTCCATTAATTCATGTTTCACAACAATTCAACCTCATGTTTCGCATTTCACATCATTACCTTCTTTTTACCCACATTTCATACCATAGAAACTTTTGATTCATATGTAATACCATTCTTCTCTTTTATAATTACCACACCCATCATATGCAAGGATCACACACATAGTAGACGATGGAATAAAATGATCACAACTCATATACTCAAGGAGCACAACGATATGGTATTAGCATGGAATGACATAGAAGCAACGGTTCCTCAATTAGGCACATAGAACACATAAATTCTGTAGATATTCGACAAGAGAATCATTCACGGAAAGTGAGCACCATGGGTTTATCGTATGAGGATTAGAGTTAGCCATACATACCTTGAGTTGGAATTTTTCTATAATTTCTATCCAAAATCAGCGGACTTTCTAACGCCTTTAATCTAATTTACAATGTGACAAATTCAAACTTAGAGTTAGGAACCTTGAACTCATTTGGGAATTTTATCAACTACTATGTGGTCCTTTAGATTAACTAACCCCTTTTTAGTGAAAGATTTCCCTAACTTACTTCCCTTTGCTAGATTATGGAATATTATTCACATGCATAGAAGGTTTCACTTTTTATTTTCAAGAACCAACCTATGTTTATTTTATTCTTACATAAAATCTGAGAAATTGGGGAAATAGAGTAAAGACTTATCTTTTTGAGTGAAGAAGATGACAATAACTCGATAATTTCCGGGCTTGAGTGATTTTGGAAAAACAAATTGGATGATGTTGAAACCTTCTCTCTCAAGAACTCTTTTCTTCTCTCTCTATTCTTGGTCAGAAAATCGTTAAAAATGAAAGGAAAAGGTGTTTTATAAAACAGGGGTTCGGGTTTTAAATTTAGAAAATAGGAGCCCCGACACAGAGATGCGGTCAGGAATGCGCTCGCATTTCCTGCTATGCGGGGTGCATTCCTTTCACATAAATGGCCCTCAATAGGCCAAAAGGAGATCGGACTACCCACGTATGCGACCATTATGCGGTCCACATACCTGTTATGCGATCGAATAATGCGTCGCATAACCTCCCTCGCAAAAACCATGGGGCATAAATGCAATAACTATGCGGGCTGCATTGGTGAAATGCAATCGCATTTTGGGCCGCATAGCTGTCCTAATGGACAGCAAACTGTCCAGGTACGCGACAAATATGCGGTCCGTATACCTGTTATGCGATTGCATAGTGCGTCGCATAACGCGAGATTTTTGGAAAATTTAATCTTTCAAGTTCTGGGATACTTTTTACTCAAAATAGGACCGTTTTAAGAATTTCTACCATTATAACAACATAGGGACCTATTCGGGCATTATTTTAGACATAGAAATTTTTACGAGTCTTTTCATCCTCCCCCACTTAAAATCATTCGTCCACAAATGAGGATCGGGAAACCATTTGGTTTTGAAAACACAATATGCCAACCCCCAATTTCTACTAACTCCGATACATTCTAAAAAAAATTCCGGAGTTTCATCTATAATTAGGCCTATCTACCTGTCAGAGAGCCCCCGAAACACATGTTCTTAACCAATTCCACACATAACTTGTTATTCATGGCCTTACACTTAATTTGGTCACCTCGACAAGTCCCGTATAATTCAATTACTTCAACATGCCATATACACTTCAATTAATCATTACCAATCTACACTTTAATTAATCATTTAACCATCACATGAGCTTTACATAACTTCTTTTACTCCAAGGGGTTGCACATTACTCAAATAGTCACAACATACAGAATTATGGCACAACTTGAGAAGTTACAATAATAGCGCAATTATGGGAAAATGGTGTGCTTTTGCACAAAACTTAACATGACATATAATTGCTTAGAGTTGGCGGTTCGCACGATCACTACTAGACTTATTCAAACAAATGGGGATGTTTTTCATTCATTTCATTTTCTGCTTCCCACGTTGCTTCCTCAACTTGCTGACTACGCCACAACAATTTAACTGAAGTTGTTTCTTTGTTCCTCAATCTACGGACTTGCCTATCAAGAATAGCAACTGGAACCTCTTCATACGATAATTTTTCATTAACCTCAATAGCCTCAACTGGCACGATGGTTGATGGATCTCCATCCACTTTCTTCAACATAGACACATGGAACACTACATCTCCTTCTGTACAATGCCTCAAATGGGTCCATCTGAATACTAGCCTGGAAATTGTTATTATAAGCAAATTCTATAAGCGGCAATTGATCATCCCAGATACCCTTGAAATCTAGTACACAAGATCGTAACATGTCTTCAAGCGTCTGAATGGTCTGCTCTACCTGCCCATCAGTTCGTGGATGGAATGTTGTGCTGAGATTTACCGGAGTAACCAAACCTTGCTGATATTTTCTCCAAAAGTTAGCTGTGAGCTGGGCCCCTCGATCCGAGATAATAGATATTGGAGTGCCATGGAGCCTGACTATTTCTTTGATATACAGCTGAGTGTACTGTTCTGCACTACCGATGGACTTGACTGGCAAGGAGTGAGCTAATTTCGTGAGTCGATCCACTATCACCCAAATCGAGTCGAACTTTCGCTGAGTGCGGGGTAACCCTACCACAAAGTAAATATTGATCATCTCCCATTTCCACATCGGTATTTCCATAAGCTATGTCAACCCACCGGGCCTCCGATGCTGGACCTTCACTTGCTGAAAATTTGAACACTTAGCCATAAAGTCCGCCACACCCTTCTTCATACCATTCCACCAATAAATTTCCTTGAGATCGTGATACATTTTCATAGAACCTGGGTGTACGGAATACCTGGAATTATGAGCCTCTACCATTACCCTTTCCCGGAGACAATCCACATCTGGAACACATAACCTCTCTTGACACTGAAAGACACCGTCATCATTGCCGAGTGCGAATGCTGAAGTCTTGTCATTCAAAATTGCTTCCCTCAATTGTGTCAAAGCTGGATCCTGAATTGCTTTCTGTTGAATTCTGCTACAAGTGAAAATTCTGCTCAATTACGCACCACGACATCCCCTTCGCTTGAGGTCGAAAGGCAAACCCCCAGACTAGCCAACTGATAAACTTCACGAGCCTAAAGCCTCTGACTGAATTCAAAATGTGCCAAGCTACCCATGGATTCCTGACTAAGAGCGTCGGCTACCATATTTGCCTTCCCTGTATGGTACAAAATATTCATATCATAGTCCTTGAGAATTCTAACCACCTCCGCTGCCTTAAGTTCTACTACTTCAGCTTGAATAAACACTGAAGACTCTTGTGGTCTGTGAACACATACACATGGACCCCATAAAGATAATGCCGCAAGATTTTTAATGCAAACACAACCACCGCGAGCTCTAAATCATACGTCGAATAATTCTTCTCGTGATTCTTGAGCTGCATTGAAGCATACACTATAACTTTACCCCATTGCATCAACACACACCCCAAACCAACCCTTGAAGTATCACAATAAACTACAAATCCCTTTGAACCTTCTGGCAAGGTCAACACTGGTGCCGAAGTCAATTTCAATTTGAATTCCTGAAAACTCTTTTCACAAGCATCGGACCACTTAAACTTAATCGCTTTCTGCAGCAGCTTAGTCAATGGGGAGGCGAGGGTAGGGAATCCCTCCACGAACCTCCGATAATATCCATCGAAACCCAAAAAACTACGAATCTCCATCGGGGTCGTTGGTCTAGGCAAATCCTTTACCGCTGCAATCTTTTGGGGATCAACCTGAATCCTTCCCTGGAAACAACATGGCCCAAAAAGGAGACTGATTCTAGCCAAAACTCACATTTTGAAAATTTTGCGTACAATTGGTGTTGATGAATAGTCTGCAGAACTGCCCTAAGGTGATTAGCGTGATCATTTTGACTTCGCGAATAAACAAGGATATCATCAATGAAGACAATCATAAGGGAGTCAAGAAACAGTTTGAAAACCCAATTCATAAGATCCATAAAATATGTTGGGTCGTTGGTTAGCACAAAAGACATTACCAAGAATTTGAAGTGCCCATAACGAGTCCTGAAGGCGGTCTTCGGAATATCCTACTCCCTGATCTTTAACTAATGATACCTGGATCGTAAATCAATCTTTGAGAAGAACCTAGCACCTTGCAATTGGCCGAATAAATCATCTATCCCAGGCAATGGTTAGTTTTTTTTTATGGTGACCTTGTTGAACTGCCGATAATGAATACACATCCAAAGCGATCCATCATTCTTTCTGACAAAGTGAACCAGTGCACTCCAAGGCGACACACTAGGCCTAATGAAACCCTTTTCTAGCAGATCCTTCAATTGCTCTTTTAACTCTCTCGATTCTGCTTGCGCCATCTAGTAGGGTGGAATAGATATTGGTTGCGTATCTGGCAATAAATCAATCCCTAGATCAATCTCTCTATCAAGTGGGATCCCAGGAAGCTCATCCGGGAAAACCTCAAGAAACTCATTCACAACATGCAAGGATTCGGGAGCAGGAACCTCTAAAGTGGTGTCCGCAACCCGGACCAAGTGGTAGATACACCCATTCCTGATCATCTTCGAGCCTCAAGGTAGGAAATAAACCTGCCTCTTGGCACAACATCATTACCCTTCCATTCAATAACTGGTTCCTCAGGAAACTCGAGCCTCATAATTCTGGCTCGGCAGTCGAGTTTATCAAAGCACGAGTAGAGCCAATCCATCCCCATAATCACATTAAAATCTACCATTCCTAGCTCAACAAGATCGACCGTGGCATCCCGACCACACACCGTGACAACACAATTCTTATAGACTCGCACGACCGTAATAGAATCACCAACCGGACAAGAGAACGAACTCCATAAGATACTCCCACATACTCTTGTTGTCCTGCTTTAGGACCTCAAATTCTGTAGCGCGGGCTGCCATTGTCTCGGCAGGCAAGAAATTGTCCATAAAAGAACCTACAAACTCATCCCACCTCGCCAGAGGGCTCCCCTCCCAACAGGAATCCTCCCACATCTCAAACCACGAATATAATTCCCCCCTCAAATGATAGGAAGCTAACTCGACCCCCTCTGTCTCTATAGCCTTCATAACCCGAAGAGTCTTGTACATCTCATCTATAAAATCTTGAGGGTCGGCCTCCGGGTCGGTGCCTATGAACTTTGGAGAGGCTAACTGCAGAAACTAGTTGACCCTGGAACCTAAAGAATCCCCTTGCTCGCTAGAGGATGAGGGGCAGCATGTGATCTTTGGGCTTGGGAGGCCACTAGCTGAGTCAACATCTGAATAGCTCTTTTGAGGTCCCCATCAGAAATACCGGGACTGGAAGTTGGGACAGAAGAAGGATCAGGAACATCAGTGAGAGGGACTGTACAACCCTCCGCTGGAGGAGGAATAGGAATATCCTGGCCTGGGATGGAAGAGTCAGGTAGATTCAGGGTCGGGGAATCATTCTCGCCCGCACCATCAGATAAAGAATTAACGGTCACTCCTGGGGTGGCATTGGCCTCTAGGCCGAGTCGAGCTCTCTTCTTGGGTGCCATTTACTGAAAATATGAACAATGCACGAGTTAGGGATAGACAACCTCACCTCCCACCACATCGCACGATATAGAATAGCAATAAAAGGGTACTTTCGTAAATATCCATGCAACCCCCTAATTATAGATGTGGTCGACAACACACCAATAAGAAGGGCTCTACTAGACATGGCCCCGAGACATCCTAGGACACTTTTAAAACCTTAGGCTCTGATACCAAGTTTATCACGCCCTAAATCCGAGGGACAAGATCGGTGCCCAACTGGGTGAACCCGGTCAAGCAAACCTGGATTTGCCTTTCTTACTCGACGCATTTCCCCGTGTTCATAATGTACATTTTATAAGTGAAACAATAAAATAGAATCAAGCATGCGGTTACAACATAAATCCCTTTATTCTTTTAATATTTTCAACATTAGATATTACCAAAACATACATACTAAGTACAAAATTCCCGATACGGGACCATGATTACGAGTAAGTACGACAACTACCCAAAACATATTTACAACCCACATAGTGTCTACGGAGCCTCTAAACGTAAGGATAAGAATACATAGACGTGCCGGTAACAAGGCCCAGGTTATACCTTAAAAGGGATGACATAAACAAAATGAATCAACATGATCTACACACAACCCGATAGAAAGTGAGGCTCACCAATGCTACTGAAGAGATGGAGGGAAAGGCACCACTAACGGCAGTCAACGGTACCTGTTACAGAACAACCTACGTCCATTTAAAAGATGTAGCGCCCCCGATAAAAGGGACGTTAGTACCATTGAATAGCACTAGTATGTATGAACAAACCTACTCTAGATAAGATAAACATCAACAGTCAACACAAATAGGGGAATCAGATAACAATACACCGAGGGAAGGAAAAACACAAAAAAAGTTACCACAACCCTCATCCCCTTTTGCCATCTTTTTGTTAATGTACTTTTAAGTTCATCTTGTTATTTTTATTAATGATCCACCGTGTCGCTTTCACACGGAGTTCGATCTCTGCCCGATTGTCTAAGCCATCCTCGTGAGGTCCGAATTTCAATGACATCCCATATAACCACTGTGGCTTGTTCTCAGAGAGTCCGATCTCTGCCCGAATCGGCTAGGCTAACACTGTGGCTTGTTCCCAGCACACGGAGTCTGGTGTCTACCCGATTGGCTTGTCCATCTCAACTGTAAACAGTGAGGACGATAATCATCATCAAATCATAATCATATAACAATATCAAGTCATCCATGTGTAGGACATGGAATCCGATCTCAGCCACACTGGATCGGCCTTCTCACCCCTAGGACTTTCTTCTAGTACAATTATGGGTGATTTAGATCACTTACATCAATTTTAACCTTTTTGATCCCCAACACATATTGTTCTTTGATTCTTCTTCCATATCATTAGAATCCTTTGATTCACATTTCACAACTATTAATCCTTTAATCCATATTCCATAACCATCCATTCCATTAATTCATGTTTCACAATAATTCAACCTCATGTTTCGCATTTCACATCATTATCGTCTCTTTAGCCACGTTTCATTTCATATCAACTTTTGATTCATATGTTGTACCATTCTAGTTATCATAATTACCACACCCATCATAAGCAAGGATCACACACATAGTAGAAGAAGGAATAAAATGATCATAACTCATATACTCAAGTAGCACAACGATATGTTATTAGCATGGAATGACATAGAATCAAAGATTCCTAAATTAGTCACATATAACACATAAATTCCGTATATATACGACAAGAGAATCATACCCGGAAAGTGAGCACCATGGGTTTACCCTATGACGATTAGAGTTAGTCATACATACCCTGAGTTGGAATTTCTCTATAATTTCTATCCAAAATCACCGGACCTTCTAACGCCTTCAATCTAATTTACAATGTGACACATTCAAACTTAGAGTTAGGAACCTTGAACTCATTTGGGAATTTTATCAACTACTATGTGGTCCTTTAGATTAACTAACCCCTATTTAGTTAAATATTGCCCTAGCTTACTTTCCTTTGCTAGATTATGGAAGATTATTCACATGCATGCTAGGTTTCAATTTTTATTTTCAAGAACCAACCTATGTGTGTTTTATTCTTACTCAAAATCTAAGAAATTGGGGAAATAGGGTGAAGACTTACCTTTTTGAGTGAAGAAGATGTCAATAACTTGATAATCTCCGGGCTTGAGTGATTTTGGAAAAACAAATTGGATGATGTTGAAACCTTCACTCTCAAGAACTCTCTTCTTCTCTCTCTCTTATTGGTAAGAAAATAGTTAAAAATTAAGGGAAAAGGTGTTTTATAAAATAGGCGTTTGGGTTTTAAATTTAGAAGGTAGGAGACCAGACACAGAGATGCGATTAGGAATGCGATCGCATTCCTGCTATGCAGTCTGCATTCTTGTTGCATAAATGGCCCTCAAAATGGGCCAAAAGGAGACCGGACTACCCAGGTATGCGACCACTATGCGGTCTGCATAACTGTTATGCGATCGCATAGTGCGTCGCATAACCTCCCTCACAAAAACCATGGGTCAAGCATGCAACAACTATGCGGGCTACATTCGTGAAATGCGATCGCATTCCAGGCCGCATAGCTGTCCTCAAAATGGACAGCAAACTATCCAGGTATGCGACCACTATGTAGTATGCATACCTGTTATGCGATTGCATAGTCCGTCGCATAACGCAAGACTTTTGGAAAATTTAATCTTTCAAGTTCTGGGATACTTTTTACTCAAAATAGGACCATTTTAAGAATTTCTACCGTTATAACAACATAGGGACCTATTCGGGCATTATATTAGACATAGAAATTTTTACGGAGCTTTACATCCTCCCCCACTTAAAATCATTCATCCTCGAATGAATATCGGAAAATCATTTGGTTTTGGAAACACAATATGCCAACCTCCAATTTCTACTAACTCCGATATTTTCTGAAAATTTTGCCAGAGTTTCCTCTGTAATTAGTCCGATCTACCTGTTAGAGAGCCCCCGAAACACATGTTCTTAACCAATTCAACACATAACTAGTTATTTCATGGCCTTACAAAAAATTTGGTCACCTCGAAAAGTCCAGTATAATTCAATTACTTCAACATGCCATATACATTTCAATTAACCATTACCAATCTACACTTCAATGAATCATTTAACCATCACATGAGTTTCACATAAATTCTTTTACTCCAAGGGGTTGCACATTACTCAAATAGTCACAACATACAGAATTATGGCACAACTTGAGAAGTTACAATAGTAGAGCAATTAGGGGGAAATGGGGTGCTTTTGCCCAAAACTGAACATAACATATAATTGCTTAGAGTTGACAGTTTGCACGATCACTACTAGAGTTATTCAAACAAATGGGGATGTTTTTCATTCATTTCATTTTCCGCTTCCCACGTGGCTTCCTCAAATTGCTGACTTCGCCACAACACTTTAACTGAAGTAATTTATTTGTTCCTCAATCTACGAACTTGCCAATCAAGAATAGCAACTGGAACCTCTTCATATGATAATTTTTCATTAACCTCAATAGTCTCAACTGGCACGATGGCTGATGGATCTCCAACTACTTTCTTTAACATAGGCACATGGAACACTAGGTGCACTACTGACATCTCACGGGGCAATTCCAGCATATAAGCCACTTGTCCTTTCCTTTTAGCAATCCTATACGACCCGATATACCTTGAGATCAATTTCCGTTTCTTCCCAAACCGCATTACTCCCTTCATGGGATACACCTTCAAGAATACCCAATCATCTATTTTGAATTCCAAATCACTTCGATGAACATCCGTATAGGATTTCGGACGACTATGAGAAGTTTTCATCCTCTCCTGAATAACTCTAATTTTTTCCAGAGCATGGTGCACAAGGTATGGTCCTAACAATTTTGCCTCACCAACCTCAAACCATCCGATTAGAGATCTACATCTCCTTCCATAGAATGCCTCAAATGGGGCCATATGAATACTAGCATGGAAACTGTTATTATAAGCAAACTCTATAAGCGGCAACTGATCATCCTAGTTACCCTTGAAATCTAATACACAAGCCTATAACATGTCTTCCAGCGTATGAATTGTCCGCTCTTCCTGCCCATCAGTTTGTGGATGGAATGTTGTGCTGGGATTTACTAGTACCCAAATCTTGCTGAAAGTTTCTCCAAAAGTTAGCTATGAACCGCACCCCTCGATCCGAGAAAATACATACTGGAGTGCCATGGAGCCTGACTATTTATTTGATATACATCTGAGTGTACTGTTCTGCAGTACCGGTAGACTTGACTGGCAAGAAGTGAGCTGATTTCGCGAGTCGATCCACTATAACCCAAATAGAGTCGAAGTTTCGCTGAGTGCGGGGTAACCGTACCACAAAGTCCATATTGATCACCTCTCATTTCCATATCGATATTTCTATTAGCCGCATCAACCCACCGGGCCTCTGATGCTCGGCCTTCACTAGCTGACAATTTGAACACTTAGCCACAAAGTCCGCCACACCCCTCTTCATACCATTCCACCAATAAATTTCCTTGAGATCGTGATACATTTTCGTAGAACCTGGGTGTACGGAATACCTGGAATTATGAGCCTCTATCATTAATCTTTCCCGGAGATCATCCACATCTGGAACACATAACCTTTCTTGACACTGCAGGACATCGTCATCATTGCCGAATGAGAATGCTGAAGTCATGTGATTCAAAATTCCTTCCCTCAATTGTGCCAAAGCCGGATCCCTGAATTGCTTTCCCTTGACTTCTTCTACAAGCAAAGATTCTTCTCCATTATGCACCACGACATCCCCTTCGCCTGAGATCCAAAGACAGACCCCCAGACTAGCCAACTGATAAACTTCCCGAGCCAAAAGCCTCTGACCGAATCCCAAATGTGCCAAGCTACTCATGGATTTCTACCTAAGAGCGTCGGCTACCACATTCGCGTTCCCTCGATGGTACAAAATATTCATATCATAGTGCTTGAGCAATTCTAACCACCCCCGTTGCCTTAAGTTCAACTACTTCTGCTTAAATAAATGCTGAACTCTAGAGGGGCTAACCGCATAAACTGGTTGACTTTGGAACCTGAAGAATCCCCTTGCTCGCTAGAGGATGCAGGGGCAACATGTGATCTTTGGACCTGGGAGGCCACTAGCAGAGTCAACATCTGAATAACTCCTCGGATGTCCCCATCAGAATTACCAGGACCGGAAGTTGGGATAGAAGAAGGATTAGGAACATCAGTGGGAGGGACTGTAGCACCCTTCGCTGGAGCAGGAATAGGAATATCCTGGCCTAGGATGGAAGAGTCAGGCAGATTCAGGGTCGGGGAATCATTCTCGCCCGCACCATCAGATAAAGAATTCACGGTCACTCCTGGGGTGGTATTGGCCTCTAGGCCGAGTCGAGCTTTCTTTTTGGGAACCATTTACTGAAAATTGGAACAATGCACGAGTTAGGGATGGACAACCTCACCTCCCACCACATCGCACGATATAGAATCGAAATAAAAGGGTACTATTCTAAATGTCCATGCAGCCCCCTAATTATGGTCGAAAACACGCCGATAAGAAGGGCTCTACTAGACACGGCTCCGAGACATCCTAGGACACTTTTAAAACCTTAGGCTCTGATACCAAGTATGTCACGCCCGAAATCTGAGGGACAAGAATGGCTCCAAACTTGGTGAACCCGGTCAAGCGAACCTAGATTTGCCTTTCCTACCCCACGCATTTCCCCGTGTTCATAATATACATTTTATAAGTGAAACAACAAAATAGAATCAAGCATGCGGTTACAACGTAAATCACTTTCTTCTTTTAACATTTTCAAAATTAGATATTACCAAAACATACATACTAAGTACAACATTCCTGATACGGGACCACGATTATGAGTAAGTACAACAACAACCCAAAATATGTTTACAACCCACATAGTGTCTACGAAGCCTCTAAGAGTAAGGAGAAGAATACATAGACGTACCGGTAACAAGGCCCAGACTATACCTCAAAAGGGATGACATAAACAAAATGAGTCAACATGATTTACACACAACCCCGAGAGAAAGTGAGGCTCACCAAGACTGCTGAAGTGATGGAGGGAAAGGCACCACTAACGGCAGTCAGTGCTACCTGTTATGGAATCACCTACATCCTTTTAAAATATGTAGGGGCCCCGGCAAAAGGGACGCTAGTACCATTGAGCAGCAGTAGTATGTTTGAACAAGCCTACTGTAGATAGGATAAACATCAACAGTTAACACAAATAGAGGCATCAGATAACAATACACTGAGGCAAGGAAAAACACAAACAAGAGTTACCACAACCCTCATCCCATTTTTGCCATCTTTTTGTTAATGTTCTTTTAAGTTCATCTTGTTATTATTATTATTGATCCACCGTGTCGTTGTCACACGGAGTCTGATCTCTTCCCAATTGGCTAAGCTATCCTAGGTGAGGTCCGAATTTCAATCACATCACATATAACCACCAAGGCTTGTTCTCACGGAATCCGATCTCTGCCCGAATCGACTAGGCTAACACCGTGGCTTCTGCACAGCGCACGGAGTCCGTTCTTTGCCCGATTGGCTAGGCCATCTCAACTGTAAATAGTGAGGACAATAATCATCATCAAATGATAATCATATCACAATATCAAGTCATCTATGTGTACGGAATGGAGTCCGATCCCAGCCAGACCGGATAGGCGTTCTCACCCCTAGGACATTCTCCTGGTACAATTATGGGTGTTTTAGATCACTTACATCAATTTTAACCTTTTTTATCCCCAACACATATTGTTATTTGATTCGTCTTCCATATCATTAGCATCATTTGATTCACATTTCACAACTATTTATCCATTAATCCATATTCCATAACCATCCATTCCATTAATTCATTTTTCATCATAATTCAACCTCATGTTTCGCATTTCACACCATTAACTTCTCTTTACCCACATATCATATCATAGAAACTTTTGATTCATATGTCGTACCATTCTAGTCTTTCATAATTACCACACCCATCATATGCAAGGATCACACATAAAGTAGAAGAAGGAATAAAATGATCACAACTCATATACTCAAGTAGTAACGATATGATATTAGCATGGAATGACATAGAAGCAAAGATTCCTACATTAGGCACATAGACCACATAAATTACGTAGATATACGGCAAGAGAATCATACCCGGAAAGTGAGCGCCATCAGTTTATCCTATGAGGATTAGAGTTACCCATACATACCTTGAGTTAGAATTTGTTTATAATTTCTATCCAAAATCACTAGACCTTCTAACGCCTTCAATCCAATTTACAATGTGACACATTAAAACTTAGAGTTAGGAACCTTGAACTCATTTGGGCATTTTATCAACTACTATGTGGTCCTTTAGATTAATTAACCCCTTGTTAGTGAAAGATTGCCCGAGCTTACTTCCCCTTGCTGGATTATGGAAGATTATCACATGCATGCAAGGTTTCACGTTTTATTTTCAAGAACCAACCTATTTGTGTTTTATTCTTACACAAAATTTGAGAAATTGGGGAAATAAGGTGAAGACTTACCTTTTTGAGTGAAGAAGATCACAGTAACTCGATAATTTTCGGGCGTGAGTGATTTTGGATAAACAAATTTGATGATGTTGAAACCTTCTCTCTCAATAACTCTCTATTCTTGGTCAGAAAATTGTTAAAAATGAAGGGAAAAGGGTTTTATAAAACAGGGGTTCTTGTTTTAAATTTAGAAAATAGGAGCCCCGGTACATAGATGCGGTCAGGAATGCGATCTCATTCCTACTATGCGGTCCGCATTTCTGTTGCATAAATGACCCTTAAAATGGGCCAAAAGGATACCGGATTGCCTAGTTATGCGACCACTATGCGGTCCGCATACCTATTATGTGATCGCATAGTGCGTCGCATAACCTCTCTCGCAAAAATCATGGGGCAAGAATGCGACAGCTATGCGGCCCGCATTCCTGAAATGCGATTGCATTCTGGGCCGCATAGCTGTCCTCAAAATGGACAGCAAACTATCTAGGTATGCGACCACTATGCGGTCTGCATACCTGTTATGCGATTGCATAGTGCGTCGCATAACGTGAGATTTTTGGAAAATTTAATCTTTCAAGTTTTGGGATAGGTTTTACTCAAAATAGGACCGTTATAAGAATTTCTACCATTATAACAACACAGGGACCTATTCGGGCATTATTATAGACATAGAAATGTGTACGACTCTTTACACTATTATTCCCCCTTCATTAGAGTCTGCAAGACGAACTCCTAAACTAGCCAACTGGTGAACCTCCCTGTCAAACGGCCTTTGACATACCTTTAAGTGAGCCAAACTAGCCATAGACTTCTAGCTAAGAGCATCTTCCATTTTTGGGGTTTATAAACCCGACCCTATTTCATTAAAACATATGCTATAGTCCATTTTTAGCATATTTCTGATACTTTTAGAGTGAGAAAGAGTTCATAGAGTGGGGAAGTAACCTTCAACCTATTATCCAACAATACTTTCTTAATCCTTGAAGATTAACAAGAAAGTCCTCATCTTAAAGGTAAGAATCTATACCCTAGCTCTTAAATTTCGAAAATATACTAAAAAGGATAATTAGAAACACAAATATTAGGTGTAGAGTTGTTATCTTGCATGAATGTATTTTGCATAAAGCTTCTGAACCAAGCCAAAACTCACACTTGGAGAATTTTGCATAAAGCTTCTTCTCCCTCAACCTCTGCAACACAATCCTCAAGTGCTGAGCATGTTCCTTCTGGCTACGGAAATAAACTAGGATGTCATCAATGAATATAATGACAAAAGAATCAAGGTAAGGCTGAAACACGCTATTCATCAATTGCATGAACGCAACTGGGGCATTGGTCATCCCAAATGACATAATCAGAAACTCATAATGACCATATCTAGTCCTGAAAGCAGTCTTCGGAATGTCAGAGTCCCGAATCTTCAACTGGTGATACCCCAACCTCAAATCGATCTTGGAGAACACCCTAGCTCCCTAAAGCTGACAAAACAAGTCATCAATACGGGGCAAAGGATACTGGTTCTTCACCGTAACCTTATTCAGCTGCCTATGAACAATGCACTTACGCATGGAGCCATATTTCTTCTTGACAAACAACACCGGTGCACCCCAAGGTGACATACTTGGTCGGATAAACCCCTTATCTAAGAGTTCCTGAAGCTGCTCTTTAAATTCTTTCAACTCCGCTGGTGCCATACGGTAAGGTGGAATAGAGATAGGTTGGGTGTCTGGCACCAAGTCAATACAAAAATCAATGTCCCTATTAGGTGGCATGCCTGGCAGGTCTGCAGGGAATACGTCCGAAAAATCACGGACCACAGGAACACAATAAATAGAAGGGGTCTCACTACGAACATCCCTCATGAAAGCAAGATAAGATTCACATCCTTTCTCAACCATACGCTGAGCCTTCAAATAAAAAATCACTCCGCTAGAAACATGCTTTATAGACCCTCTCCATTCAACTCTCAGGACTCCGGGCATAGCCAGGGTCACAGTCTTAGCGTGTCAATCAAGAATAACATGACATGGGGATAATCAATCCATGTCCAGTATCACATCAAAATCAACCATACTGAGTAACATCAATTACACTCGGGTCTCCGGACCCCCAATAGATATAATACACGACCGGTACACACGGTCCATAACAATAGTATCGCCTACCGAAGTCAAAACATGAACATACGTAATTAAAGACTCACGGGAAATATTCATAAAGTGAGAAAAATACGATGAAACACAAGAGTATGTGGAACCAGGGTCAAATAAAGCCAAAGAATCATTGTGACAAACTGAGATAGTACCTGTAATCACCGAATCTGAGGCCATAGCATCAAGCCTAGCCGGAAGTGCATAAATACGTGGTTGGCCTCCACCTGCTCGACCTCCCCCTCTAGGGCAGCCTCTAGCTGTCTGACCACCACCCCTGGCTGCCTGAGTAGGTGGTGAAATGACTAGGGCTGAAGTCAAGGGCTGAACCCTCTACTGAGATGATCCACTAGCAGGGCGAGGGAAAAACCTCTATCCATGACCAACCTCTCCACACTCAAAGCAACTACCTGAAGCTGGAGATGGGGTCTGAAGGGAATCCCTGCCACCATGATAACCATCGGATGAACCATGCATAGAGGAACCCTGATATGATGATGCTCTAAGCTGGAAGGGCGCTAAAAGATGAATGGCCCTGATGATAGCTGCGGGGACCCTGCCCCAAAGATGCGCCACTATGGGCTGGGCGGACTGGTTGTGGAGGTCTAACTGGACAACCTCTACTATTTTTAAATTGCCCTCTAGAAGAGGCACCGCTAAAGCTACCTGATCCCCGAGGCCTCTTGGCCTCCCTCTCCTCACGTTGCTGCCTGCGAACCGACTCAATGTCCCGAGCTATGTCAATAACCTGCTCAAATGTGGCTCCAAATATCCTCTCTCTAGCCATCAAAATGCAAAGCTGATACGTGAGACCATCTACAAACCTCGTGATCCTTTCCCTGTCAGTAGGGACTAACTCTGAATCATGTCTAGCCAACTCGGAAAACCTCATCTCCTACTGAATAACTGATAACTCTCCCTGGCGCAGCTGCTCAAACTGTCTGCGTTACCCCTTTATGTGGGACTCAGGAACATACTTCTCCAAAAAGAGCATGGAGAACTACTGCTAGGTGAGTGGTGCTGAACCAACCGGCCTAAGCCTCTCAAATGCCTCTCACCAAGTGAAAGAAGCACTAGTAAACTGAAATGTAGCAAATGAGACCCCGCTGGTCTCCAAAATACATGCAGTACGTAGCATCCTCTGGCACTTATCTAGAAAGCCTTGGGCATCCTCGCCCTGTGTACCGTAGAAAGTCAGAGGCTGAAGTCTGCTGAACCTCTCCAGCCTGGGTTGCTCATCCAAATGCATAGCAGGAACCACATAGTTTTGAAATGGGGCAACCGGCTGGGCTGGGACTACCCCCGGTGCCTGAATATCCTGTACAGCCGGCTCAGGTGTCCGAGCAGTTGGAGTTTAAATGCCGCCCCCGGCCTGAGCTGCAGCGGTAGTAGTAGACATAGCAACTGTCTGAGCTAAACTGGTACACACCGTCAATATCTTAGTCAGGGTCTCCTGAAGACTCAGAATAACAATAGGCACTGCCGGTGCCTGAGCTGCCCTGTTGGAGTACCCTCGGCGAGAACCTTATTGCGAATGACATGGGGTCCTGTGGTACTGTCTCGACTGCTGCACAGCCTGGTCCCCTAACTACACCACGACCCCGACCCTTTATGGGTCTGGCTGGTGTCTGGTCACCCTGATCGGTATTGCATGTCCTCACCATCTATGAGAGAATGAAACAACAGGAGTTTAGATTTCAAGAATCATTAGATTGGCACGAAAGAGTTCAAGAAAATGAGATTTCTTTTTTCCTAGGAGTTTTGCAGCCTTTCGAAGATAAGCACATACGTCTCCATACCGATCCGCAAGACCTTACTAAACCTGCTCATGACCATTGAGTCCTATGTAATATAGAGCTCTAATACCTACTTATCACGACCCCAAATCCCAACGGGCCGTGATAGCGATCGTGGAACTAGGCTAGCCAGCCATCAAAAAACTACACACTTAGTTTAATCAAATAACGCAATATCATTAAATATCAGAATAACAAGCATGAAAATTTCCTAAGTCTTTAGGCAAATATAAAATAATCTACTGTCTAAACCATTCCTAGTACTGGAGTGAACATGGTCACGGACATCAAAGAATATAACTAACTCTGCAAATGTCTTAATAAATGTCTATGAATCAAATGCTAATACTATAAGAAGAAGGGATGTGGAGAAGATGCGGACGCTGAATAGCTACCTCGAAATCCCGTAAATGCTGCTGATAACGAACGAATATGGCTACTGCTCTTCACTAGTACCTGCATCTGTACACAGAGGTACATCGAGTAATGATGAGTACGCCAACTCAGTAGTACTGAAAATAAACCACAGTTTGAGAATAAGAAACACACAAAACAAATACACCAATCCACAAGATAATAAAATGCCACG
This sequence comes from Nicotiana knightiana, assembly GCA_005239525.1. Classification (NCBI taxonomy): domain Eukaryota; kingdom Viridiplantae; phylum Streptophyta; class Magnoliopsida; order Solanales; family Solanaceae; genus Nicotiana; species Nicotiana knightiana. The sequence continues at coordinate 322,313 of ML426085.1, forward strand.
GCTCAATAAGGTATATATAAGTTCAAACCAGTTTCCATAAAAAATCTTTAAAACAAGTATATTTTCCAGTATTTCTCAGTAAAATTCCCAAAAATAGCAGTTTGAAAAATAAAATAAATCATAATCAAAACTCAGTAGGTACTTGTGGTCAATGGGGGTGTGTACATACTCCGGAGGGGCTCCTACAACCCAAGCGCTATAAACAAGCCAAATTATGGCATCAATCACTCTCAGGCACTCGGCCTCTTTCATATCATAACATCCTCACAATATTGACCCTCGACCTCACTCAGTCAGACACTCTCAACATGCCACTCGGGCCATAAAAAATAGGGTTCTCGACCCAAAATAGTATTTCAATTCAAGAATTAATATCAACAGGCGCTGAGTGTCAAAAAACTTTATCAGGAAAGTTTGAGTGTTAAATCAAAATTTCTAAGTGAGAAATTATCAGGAAAATATCCCCAGAGGGGTTAAAACAGATCGGCACTAGGCCCCAAACATGGCTTACAGTCCAATTATATCAAAACATATCAATTTGAGCACGCCTCACACTCGTCATCCAGTGTGTGCGTCACCCCAAAACCTCGAAAGTATGTAATGTCCGGGGTTTCATACCCTCAAGACAGGATTTAAAGACATTACTTACCTCTAACTAGCCCAAAAAGCTACTCTATAACCCGCTTGCCTCTCGAATCAACTTCTGAATGCTCCAAATCTACCAAGATCATATTTTTATCATCAAATTATGCTAAGGGAATGAACTTGAACTGAAAAGTACCAAGTTTAGCACAAAACACAAAATTAGGCAAAACCCGACCCCCGGGCCCGCATCTCGGAAATCGACAAATGTTATACCAAAATGTTCTTCATCATCTCACGAGTCCGTACATATAATGAACGCTAAAATTGGAGTTACTTTGACACCTCAAATCGACCCCTAAAGGTCTCATAATCTCAAGCCCTAACTCCATTTTTTTCTACTGATTTTGCATGAATTAAACACTGATATTTGATCCTTAATCACATATAATAGAGTATTAGGGTCCAAAATCCTTACCTCAATGAAGAACAATGATTTCCTCTCTTCAAAAACGCCTCAAAAGCTCTCTCTCCGTACAAAAATGGTGAAAAAGTGGGTATTGGTCGCGGAGGGTTTATTTTTTATACTGTCCAGAATTTTCGCGGTATTGTTCACGCATTTAGTGTTCACTAGAGTACTGTTCATCCGAGTTACTGTTCATCCGAGTTACTGTTCACCCGAGTTACTATTCATGCTACTGTGAAAAAAATGCAGCAGCTTTTTTTCTAGTCTAAATCGATCCGTTAACCTTTCGAAATGAACTCGAGGCCCTCAGAAGTCTCAACAAATATACCAATACGTCCCATAACATCATTCAAACTTGGTCGAGCCTTCGAAACACCAAAAACAAAATCTAAACACAAAAATCACATCAAATTCAAGCCTATGAACTTCGAAATTCCTAAATTCCACCAACGACGCCGAAACCAACCAAAACACATCCGATTTACCTGAAATTTTGCACACATATCCAAAATGCTATTACGAACCTGTTCCAATCCATTCCGATACTGATATCCTATTTTCCACTGCCGATCAGAAATACCCAAAAACTAAGTTTCACCAATTCAAGCATATTTCTACACTAGACATCACAAAAATATTTCGAACACATTCCTAAGTCCCAAATCACCTAATGAAGCTATCCGATCCATAAAATCCGCATTCCGATATCATTTACCAATAAGTGAACTCTTAGTTGACTTTTTCAACTCTAAAGTCACTTTTATTGGTTAAGTGCCTTAACTTCTTCTATAACCACTCTGCACCTGGGCTAACCAACTATAACACATCCTAAAAAGTATAACCAACCTATGACAAGGCAATAACAACAAATATAATGCAAATTCTGTGTAACGGCTGACCGGGTCATTACATCATCTCTTTCATATTCTTGTTTCTCCATAAAACCTTCACGGATGATATCTCCTTATATCGTAGCTTACGGATTTGTCAGTCTAGGATGGTAACTGGAATTTCCTCGTATGAAAAGTCCTCCATAATCTGTACATCATCCTTGGGCACCACTTGGGTAGGATCACCAATTCACTTCCGTAGCATAGATACATGAAAAATAGGATGGACAGACTCTGATTCTGAGGGAAATTCTAACTCATATACTACTTGGTCGACTCTCTGAATGATCCTATAAGGCCCAATATAATGTGGGCTAAGCTTTCCTTTCTTGCCAAACCTCATCACGCCCTTTATAGGTGATATCATTAAGAATACCAGTCAGTAAACCCGAAATCTATGTCTCGTCGCTGCACGTCACAATATGACTTCTAATGACTTTGTGTTGTCAACAGTCGCTCCCGGATAATCTTTACTTTCTCTACGGCTTTATGAACCAGGTCTGGCCCATGTAACCCAGGTTCTCCAACATCAAACCACCTTATAGGAGATCTGCACTTACCGCATACAACACCTCGTACAGAGCCACCTGGATACTGGAGTAGTAACAATTATTATATGCAATTGATAAGAGGTAAATTTCATCCCAACTTCTTTTAAAATCTAACACACATGCTCGTAATATATCATCGAGCGTCTGAATTGTGCATTCGGCTTGTCCATTAGTCTGTGGATGAAAAGCTGTGTAGAGATTCACCTGACTCCCTGGACCTCTCTGAAGTGACCTCTAAAAACATGTTGTAAACTAGGCCCCACAATCAGATATAAAAGATATTGGAACTCTGTGTAGCCGCACTATCTGTTTAATATATAACTTTGCGTAGTCTCCTACTGTAAATGTAGATTTGAGCGGTAGGAAATAAGCTGATTTCATGAGCTTATCGACTATCACCTATATGGAATCGAACTTCTAATGACAACGAGGTAAACCCGTGATAAAGTCCATGTTTATCGACTACCATTTCCACGTCGGGATCTCTATAGTATGCATTAGCCCTCCGGTCTTCTGGTGCTCTACCTTCACCTGCTGGAAACTAGGACACTAAGCGACAAACTCAGCAATGTTCTTCTTCATATCGTTCCACCAGCATACATATTTAATGTCCTGATACATCTTCGTCAACCTGGGATGAATGTAGTACCATGGTCACGCTCAACTATGTCTTATAAAAGACTAAACGGGCGTTGCAAATACAATCCGGGGTATTATGCCCAGAGTAGATCCCACATGGAATTTACGTATCAATCAAGTCTTTAGAATATGCAACTTTTACTCAATCAATTCTCTCAAGACTTTTTAATATAAATTGGTGATGTTTTACTAATTCTACTGACAATAATAATAACTAACAATTACTAACAATGTGTTGTAAACAATTATGATAAAGGTCTAAGGCTATGGTTTCCCCCGTTGGTGAATTCCTTCTCGGATACTTCTTATAGTTTGATTAGTTGTCTCTATCAATCATGAACACTCTATCTACCATAAATATCTCTCAAGTAATTATGACAATTTACTAGACGCACTCTGTCATGTTACGCTAGCTAGATTGCATTACAGTTCACTTTAGATTGCACCCGAAGTATCGTTATTTCTAATCCAACTTCGAAACTCTCGGTTATGGCTTTCATCTATACTCCGGGAGTGATGTTGTTCAAACAACTACCTAAATATGCACTCTCTCTCAAGTAGATACATAATAAATAGGAACAGCTAATTGAGGGCCTTCAATCAACTACAACAAGAACATAGTTGAACAAATAGAGATTAATCAACCAATCAAAACTATATTAATATCACAATAAGTTTATCCCCCAACGGGTTCCACCAAAACCCTAGATTAAGAAACTTAGCTACTCATATTCATAAGAATCAATTCTAAAATAACTTGCATAATTGAACTACAAAATAATAAGTAAAAGCTATAAAAATCAATGTTTGCTTCACTTAGTAGTAATCCACAAGTTTTTCCTTCACTTCAATGGCTTCTCCCCCTTCGAGTTGTTTTTTTGGGTCTATTTATATGTTTTGGATAAACCCTAAAAATGTAAGAGACTTCTATTCCAACCGGGAAACACTTAAAATTATTTAAACTCGGAATTGGCCGGACCTCGGGACCCAGGCGTTTGGGTTCAAACACCCCCTTAAAGCCAGGCAAGACGTGGCTTTAGAGCTCTAATGCCCCACTAACACCAGGCTGACCCTGGCTTTAGGGGCCAAATTCCCCACTAACGCCCGGGTTGGCCTGGCTTTAAGGCCAAAACGCCCGGGTATAGCCCGGGTCACTCCTTTTCGACTCTTGAGCGTATTTTCGACGTTCATGCATCCATTTAGCTTGGTTTCCATCTCCGATGTACCTACACGTGAAATAGACTCCATTATTCACATAAAAGTGTATTTTTATCATTAAAGCACATAAAATGTAAGGCATATAACTTGTTAAACCATGAATTCTAGCCACGTATCATACCACGAACAATGTGCCTCCGACATAATCCTGTCGCGTAGCCTTACCACATTTGGAACACACAAACGACCCCTGTATCTAAGAACCCAATGTCTCTTGAGCTCTAATAACGACTTCTTCTGCTACGGAACTCTCTCTCTCAACTCGACCAACTCTGGGTCCTCATACTGCCTCTCCTTTAGTGCAGTTTTTGGAGTACAACTCCAGCATTGACAGAGTCTACTAATCGAACCCCAAACAAGCCAATTGATGAATTTCTCTAGTTAATGGTCTTTTCTCGACCTCTACATGTTCTAAGCTGCCCATAGATTGGCGACTTAAGGCATCTACGACCACATTAGCTTTGCATGGATGGTAAAGAATGTTAACATCGTAATCTTTCAATAGCTCCAGTCATCGCCTCTGTCGCAAATTAATCTCTTTTTGGTTGAGGATATATTGCGGGCTTTTATAATATCTAATACATCAACATGAACGCCATATAAATAATGTCGACATATCTTAACTGCATGGACAACTGCAACTAACTCGAGCTCGTGGGTCGGATAATTCCACTCGTGCTTCCTTAATGGTCTTGAAGCATACACAATTACCTTCCCATGCTGCATTAGGTCACATCCTAACCTGACACCTGAGGCATCACAATACATGGCATAACAATTTGAACCCTCTGGAAGTGTTGGAACTGGCGCTGAGGTCAACTTGTTCTAAAGCTCTTGGAAATTTTTCTTGCAAGCCTCCGTCCACTAAAACTTTTTTGCTTTCTGCGTCAACTTCATTAATGGTGCCGTAAGGGAAGAAAAACCCTTTACAAACCTCCAGTAATATCCTGTTAAGCCTAGAAAACTATGAACCTCTGTCGGAGTGGTAGGTCTAGTCCAGGATTTCACAGCCTCAATCTTCTGAGTGTCTACCTTTATACCTCCATCAGATACAATGTGCCCCAAGAATGCTACAGACTTTAACAAAAATTCACATTTAGAAAACTTAGCATACACTTTACTATAACAGAGAGTTTGGAGTACCACTCGCAGGTGGTCAGCATGCTCATCCTCGGAACGAGAATAAACCAAAATATTATCACGAATTTATCTAACAATGGCCGGAATAGGCTATTCATCAAGTCCATAAATATGGTAGATGCATTCGTCAACCCGAAAAACATGACAAGGAACTCAAAGTGGTCATATTGGGTCCTGAAGGCTATCTTGGAAATATCTCTCTCCGGAACTCTGACCCGGTGGTACCCTGACCTCAAATCTATCTTTGAAAAGCATCTAGACCGTTGCTACTGATCAAACAAGTCATTGATCCTTGGAAGTGGATATTTATTCTAAACAGTTACCTTGTTCAACAGCCTATAATCGATACATATCCTCAGCGAGCCATCTTTCTTCCGCACAATCAATATCGGTGCACCCCAAGGTGAAGTACTAGTCCTAATGAAACCTTTCTTTAGCAAATCTTTAAACTTCTCCTTCAACTTCTTCAATTCGGCAGTGGGCAAAATCAATCTATTACTCTGGAGGAATACCTAGAATTTCATATAAAAATTCATCCGCGTACTCTTTGACTACTAGAATAGACTGAAGTGTAGGTATCCCAGCATTTGCATCTCTAACTCGCATAATATGATAAATGCACCATTTTGCGATCATTTTCCTCGCCTTCAAATAGGAGATAAACCTACCTCTGGGTGTCATTGTATGACCTACCCATTTAAGGACTGGCTCATGCGAAAAATGAAATCTGGCTATCTTTGCTAGATAATCAACTGTGGCATAGCAAGTAGCAAACTAGTCCATGCCCATGATAGCATGAAAATCCAACATCTATAGTTCAACTAGGTCGACTGAGGTCTGACGACCACAAACTATAACCATACAAACTCGGTAAACCCATATAGCAATAATTTATTCTTCGATCGGTGTAGATATCGCAAAAGGATCACTTAGTTTTTCAGGCACTATACTAAACATCCCCGCGACAAATGGGGTAATACACGATAAAGTAGATATTGGGATAAAGGCATAAGCATCACGAGAGAAAATGGTCAACATACATATCACAATGTCTCGTGAAGACTCTTGGTCCTGTCGACCCGATAAAGCATAACTACGATTCTTTTTACTACCTGAACTGGAACCTCTACCTCTTCCTAGACCTCTACAAGATGAGGACTGAGACTCGCGCACTCTAGGATGCACGAACATAGATGATCCTATTGTTGAATTCATTTTTTGTGTCATACCCCCAAAATCTCTATTAGGGCAATCTCGCATCATATGCCCCGGACGTCCACATGTATAACAAGCATCAGAACCAGTTTGGCCTTGGACTAAGTGTCTTCTGCCATAGATGTCACACCACGGCGAAACAGACCACGTCTGCCATGAACCTTGATATTTCTGCAAACCCGATGTCCGTGAGCTCTCACCTGGTCCTGACTGAGTATAACAGGCATACCTGTAATCCTACAACTGAGATGAAAGAGGCATATGTGGTCGTTCATAGTACTGGGGCCTATAACTACCCTAAGGCTCCTCCTGAAACCTAGAAAAGCTCATCCTCTTCCACTGTCCTGACTCAGTCCTCTCCGTACCCTGCTGTCGACGCCTACCCTTTCTATATTCTAGGTGAATGCCTGAATTCGGGAGATATCTATACCATCCTACATTGCAGTGGTGGCACATGCCTTGGTAAACTCTAAGGCCAATCCTGCTATAAACATATGCATCCTATTCTGCATAGTAGCAAATATTGATGGTTCATATCAAGCCAATGAGTCAAATGAAGACTATTCTCTCAAACACTCATACTTTCCTGCTTTAGGGTTATAAACTGATCGACTCGAGCATGTCTGATCTTTCGCGGTATGTACTGGTGAAGGAAGCATCTGAAAAATACTCCCAAATAGCTGGAGGTGCATCACGTCCCATGGACCTCTCCCATCCCTTGTACTAAAGGATGACAATATCTCAGAGTCGAAAAACTGCTAGCTCAACTGCCTCTTTCTTTGTGGCATGCATTACCCAAAAGATCCTGTGAAGCTTATCTATGAAATCCTGCGGATCGTCCCTCTAGTCTGTCCTCGTGAACTCTAGGGAACTCAAAGTAATAAATTTTGGGACCCTTGAACTCCAAGACCCCTCAAAAGATCTTACACTAGCGGATGCCCTAGCCTGTTCCAGGGTAGATACCAATTGTTTCAACAAATGCACCGTACTCCTCAATTCCTGATCCTATGGAAGCGGAGGCAGAACTGGATATGTGGTCTTCCAAGGAATCTCCTCAGGTGGTGGAGAAGCAAGTAATGGTTAAGTAGGGTCTCTCTTTGGGCCTCCGATTAGGCCCCATCTACTAGAGGTAACCTACTGGTCCCCTCACCTACTGTTGTAACTCTCTCCTGACTACTTGTAGTCTGCCATAGTGGTCTCGCTCGTAGGCGCTCGCCCATACTAGGCTCTGTGTCTCATCCATGATGGGCTCACTCTTAGTCTCTCGACTACATTAGGTTCGGTATATAACTTACCATATGACCAGAGGTTGCCCAATAGGGGCATGCCCACTGATTATAGCTCGATGGTGGTGAAAATACTATAATACTCTGTGTGTGTGTGTGTGTGTGTGTGTATATACAAGGCCTCTTCTCTCCTGACTGGAAGGACAATACTCAATTGAATATAAAGTCCCTATAAGGGAGAATACTTTAACTTTTGAGACTACGATAATGTATATAAATTCGGGAGTATGAACTTCTCTTTATGCCTCGTTATTAAACACATGTAGCTACGAGATCATGTCAAAATGAAGGAAGGTCTTATCCTTAACATACATGAGCCGGTTCTCTGGACAACCCTTATAGCACACGACAGTTGTGATAAAATTCGTGATGGCAAGATCGGAGTAGGGAAAATCCGTATGATATTCTTGAGAAAGATTATACCGGGCTTCTTTAGAATTGAAAAAATGTCACATTGCTATGATTATTAAGGATGTTTTTCTTGAATTCTTGTTGAAGCAAAATTGTCATGTTGCTAAGTTGCCTACTATTTGATATAAGCACCTCTCTTTGAATTAGAGAGGTCTTATGCTATAAATGGTGTGGTCCCCACATGCTAGGTGACTAAGCCCCATAATCTACTTAACTGAGCCACCTTTCAATCAAAATTTATGATTCATAACGTTAGAATGGGGGGCTGCCACGTTAAGGCTTATCCAAAGACTTAGCTAAGCACCCACTAATCCTTAATAAACTTGTTAAATTCTCCCATTAGTCAATAATTTACCAATTATACACATAATAAAGCTTTATCTCAAATTAATTAAATTACTACTCACTTTTAACATACCTTATACACCTTACTATCATGGTCATGTAGTAACTTCTATGGAACTAGTCCATAAATACCAGGTACTATAGCTCGCGCTGTATTTTATCCCAAATCGACAATCTTCGATGAAACTCATTTTCTTTGATTCTTTTACCCTTTATCCTTCATGGAACATTACTTATCGCCTATTATAAATATCATAAATGCTTATAATGTCAAGATAATCTTATTCCCAAGTCTACGTCAATTAATTGAAGACGAGACTTTAACGTACGAAGACGTGAGATGTAACACACGTCCCCCCTTAGTAACATTTATCCTCGAATGTTTATAATTATAGACTTTTGGAAATTTTTTCTAGAGTCTCCTCTGTACACTAGACTAAACCAAATTGTATGCAGCCAAAAAACATACTATACATGCCACACATGGCCAATGTCTATAAATAGCAACACTTTGCCTCACACAGCTATCCATTATAAATTCGTAGAGTAAAAAATAAGAGCTTACCTGATGACCTACTGGCTTGAATAGAGATGTGTTGAGGTATCCCATCTCGAGCAGTCCACCTCAAGCCATATCTTCAATTTGAAATAGGTGGAGGTATTTAGACTTCATTTCTTAATCCGCTTCTCACGTCATCTCTTCCACATTCTTGTTTCTCCATAAAACCTTCACGGAGGCTACCTCCTTATTTCGTAGCTTACGGATTGGTCGGTCTATGATGGTAACCGGAATTTACTCGTATGACAAGTCCTCCATAATCTGTACATCATCTATAGACAACACTCGGGTAGGATCGCCAATGCACTTTTGTAGGATAGATACGGGAAAAACCAGATGGACATACTTCAATTCTGAGGTTAATTCTAACTCATATGCTAATTGGCCCACTAAAGCAAGGCCCAGTACGAGGGCCACTTTAGGGCAACCTTTTGTGGGGGAAAAGCAGCTTTTAGGGGAGGTCTATCAGGGTCATCCCTGTCTTATGTTCAATCTTCAGCCAGTGCACCGCTAAGACGGCCCAGTCAGTAGCAGGGGAGTCATTTCAAGCCCAATCAGGGTAGCTTGGGGACCCACCGACAGGTCCAGTCAGGATGGAGATTCCAGCAATGAAGGCCCCCATGACCACGTGTGCGACGATCCACTTGGGTATCTTCCACATAGATCTGCCTGTATGTTACGAGTGCAGATTGAGGGGTAATATTCAGAGGGAGTGTTGTTCGTCTCGCCAGGGTGCGAGCAAGGGAACATCACAGCCATCCAGTTCATCCTGAGGCACTCCAGCACCAACGGGGTGTGGTGCAGCTAGTGGTTGTGTACAAAGTTCTAGAGGACCCAGTCAATTATACGCTCTGAGGGATTGCTAGAGTGCAGAGGCTTCTCCGGATGTTTTCACAGGCATATTGACTGTCCAATCTCATGATTTATTTGCTCTTATTAATCCCAGTTCCACCTTGTCATGTGTTGCCCCTTATGTTGCTATGGAATTTGGGATAGAACCGGAACAACTTCATGAGTCGTTCTTTATATCTACTCCATTTGGCGATTCTAATATGGTCACACGGGTTTATAGGGGTTGTGTTGTCACGGTATGTAGTCGGGACACCATGACCAATCTCATTGAGTTGGGGATGGTTGATTTTGATGTAATTATCGGAATGGATTGGCATTATTCATATTTTGTGAAGCTCGATTGCTGAACTAGAACAAGAACTATGAGGTTTGAATTTCCAAATGAGCCAGTAGTTGAGTGGGAGGGGGATAGTGTGATTCCAAAAGGTAGGTTTGTTTCTTACTTTAAGGACAAAAGATGAATAATAAGGGGTGTATTTATCATTTTGTCCCGGTTACGCACACTGATGCCGAGGCGTATACACTCGAGTCTATGGCAGAGGTGAATGAATTTCTGGAGATCTTTCTTGATGAGCTCCATCTGATTCCTTCCAGACAGGGAGATTGATTTTGGGATTGATGTGATGCCAGGCACGTAGCCTATATCTATTCCGCCCTATGGGATGGCACTAGCATAATTGAAGGACCTAAAATAGGAATTGAAGGATATGTTAGATAAAGGTTTCATCCGACCGAGTGTGTCACCATGGGGCACAACGGTCCTCTTTGTATGGAAGAAAGATGAATCACTAAGGATTTGTATTGGATATCGGCAGCTCAACAAAGTCACTATAAAAAAAAGTACCCTACCAAGAATAGCTGATATTTTTATCGATTACGGAGTGCTAGTTACTTCTCCAAAATTGATTTATGGTTCGGGTATCACCAATTGAAGATCGGGGAGCAGGATATTCCGAAAATAGCTTTCAGGACCCGGTATGGGCACTTTGAACTTCTGGTTATGTCTTTTGCCCTAACCAATGTCCCTAAATCTTTCATGGATATTATGAATTGGGTTTTCAAGCCTTTCCCCGATTCCTTTGTGATAGTGTTCATTGATGATATTCTGTGTATTCACGAGGTCGAGATGATCGGAGCTTTGCAGAATTATCATCATCATCAATCGTACGAGAAATTTTCAAAATGTGAATTTTTGCTCGAATTTTTCTCATTCTTGGGTCATGTTGTCTCCGGAGAAGGAATTATGGTTGATCCTCAAAAGATTGCAGCGGTGAAGAACTAGCCTAGACCTACAACGACAATCGAGATTCGCAGTTTGTTGGGATTAGAAGGGTATTATAGGAAGTTTGTGGAGGGGTTATCTACTCTTGCCTCTCCGTTGACTAAATTGACTCAAAAAGAGGTTCAGTTCCAATGGTTCAATTCTCGTGAAAGGAGCTTCTAGGAGTTGAAATCAAGATTGACTGCGGCACCGGTGTTGACCCTGCCACAGGGTCCAAATGGGCTTGTGGTATATTGTGATGCTTCAAGGATCGGGCTTGGGTGTGTGGTAATGAAAAATGACAAGGTTATAGCTTATCCAAGAATCGTGAAAATAACTATCCAACACACGACTTAGAACTTGCGGTAGTGGTTCTTTGCATTGAATATTTGGCGTCATTATTTGTATGGAGTCCATGTGGTGGTATACATGGGCCACAAGAGACTTCAATATATTTTCAAACAAAAGAAGCTGAATCTGAAGCAAAGAATATGGTTTGTATTACTGAAGGATTACGACATCGATATTCTGTATCACATGGGGCATGTCAAAGGACGTTGGCTAGGGAGGTTCACTAGTTAGCTAGCTTGGGAGTTCATCTTGCGGACTCTAATGAAGGAGGGGTAATTGTGCAAAATAGGGCTGAATCATTGCTTTTCGTGGATGTCAAAGATAAACAATACAACAACCTATTGTGAGTACAACTAAAGGAAGGGATTCATACACATAAAACATGGCTTTTACTCTTGGCATGTACGATGGTATACTAAGGTGCCAAGGGAGGCTATGTGTTCCAAATGTAGATGGTCTCCAGGAGAGAATCATGACTGAGGCTCACACTTCTAGGTATTCCATGCACCCAGGTTCTACAAAGATGTACCATGATCTCAAGGAAGTCTATTGGTGGAATGACATGAAAAGGAACGTGTCGGACATTGTGGCAAGTTCTCCGAATTGTCAACAAGTAAAGGCCGAACATCAACGACCTGATGGGTTGGCATAGAACATAGAAATTCTAATATGGAAGTGGTAAATGATTAATATGGATTTTGTGGTAGGATTACCATGTACCCTGCGCAGGTTTGACTCAATTTGGGTAATTGTGGATTGACTTACGAAATCAGCACACTTCTTTCCAGTTAAATCTACTAACAGAGTGGAACAGTACACTCAGTGTATATCAAGGAAATAGTCAGGCTGCATGGCACTCCAGTTTCTATAAATTCTGATCAAGGGGCTCAGTTCAAGACCAATTTTTGGAAGAAATTTCAGAAAATTTTGGGTAGTCAGGTGAATCTTAGTACAACCTTCCATCCACAGACCGACGGTCAGGAAGAGCGGACTATTCAAACGCTTGAGGACATGTTGCGTGCTTGTGTTGTTAACTTCAAGAGAAACTGGGATGATCATTTTCCACTCATAGAGTTTTCTTATAACAACAACTTTCATGCTAGTATTCAGATGGAACCATTTGAGGCATTATATGGTAGGAGATGTAGATCTCCCATTGGGTGGTTCGAGATTGGAGAAGCTGAGTTGATAGGACCATACCTCTTGCATCCGGCTATGGAAAATGTTAAGATCATTAAGGAGCGATTGAAAACTGCTCAGAGTCGTTAGAAATCCTATCGGATGTTCGTCGCAAAGACTTAGAGTTCAAGGAAGATGATTGAGTATTCTTGAAGGTTTCCCCCGCATGAAGGTTATAATGCGGTTTGGAATGAAAGGAAAATTGAGTTTGAGGCATGTCACACCGTACAAAATCATTCAGATGAATGGCAGGTGGCGTAGAAGCTTTAGCTACCACCCGAAATGTCATTAGTGCACCTGGTATTCCATGTGTGTATGTTGAAGAAGGTAATTCGGGATCCATCAGCTATTGTGCCGGTTAAGACCACCGAGGTTAATATAGAACTGTCATATGAAGAAAGCTTAGTTGCCATTCTTGATAGGCAAGTCGAAAGATGAGGAATAAGGAAATTGCCTCTACGATGGTGTTGTGGTGGAACCACCAGGTTGAAGAGGCTACTTGGGAGGCCGAGGAAGAGATGAAAAAAAAGTAGCCTTACTTGTTTATATAAGCTATGTAACATTTTCATAAAATTTTCACCCATGGATTTTTTTTGTATCACTTGTTCCGTTAATTTAAAGATGCCTCGTTCTAAATATATTGTATATAAGGAAACAATTGTTATTGTTATACGTTACGTCCTTGGACTGTGTATATGTTATAAGGATGTGTTTATGGGGCTCTCTGGCGAGTGGATAAGCCCAATTATAGGGGAAACAGTGGCGAAAAGTTTGGAAAATTTAAGGAGTTAGGCAAATTGAGGGTTGTTGGAGTTTGGTATGAAAATTGAGTTGCATAAGATGCTAATCGCGAACCTTGATCCTTATTCGAGGACGAATGATCTTAAGTGGGGGAGGATGTAAGTCCCCGTAAAATCATTACTAAAAACTAAGGATCTGTGGTGTTGGGATAGGCATAGGTGTTAATAGTAGTATAAATTCTCCACGGCTCGAATGCTCCTCGCGGTTCGGACTTTTTGGATTAAACAGTGCGCTGGGGAGTTGCAGGAAAATATTTTGCAGAGATGAGCGTTTCTGCAGCCCATTATGTGGTAGCATGATCACTCAACAGGTCGTAAACTGGCCCAATTATGCAACCGCATGGCTGTTTTGCGTGCTGCACTTTGGTCGCATAATCAACCTTAGAGTTTTGCGGAGGGAGGTTCTGCGGCGCATTATGCGACCGCAGAACTGGTCTGCGGGCAGCATAACAGTTGTAGTGTGAAGCAGGCCGCCCAGTCCTGAAGGCCTTTTTTTGCCGCAATTTTTGAGACCGCAGAATCATTATAAGGTCGCATAAGTAACCACAGATCCTGTCCCAGGGCTTCATTTTTTAAGTTTTTAAACCCGATCCTATTTTTTAAAACATATGTCGTAGTCTATCTTTTAGCATATTTCGGGTACTTTTAGAGAGAGAAAGAGTTCTTAGAGTGGGGAAGTAAACTTCGACCTATTATACAACATTTCTTGCTCAATCCTTGAAGATTAACAAGAAAATCTTCATCGTAAAGGTATGAATCTATGCCCTAGCTCTTAGATTTCTAAAATCTACTAAAAGGGGATCTTTAAAAAGACAATTATTGGGTGTGTGGGTTGTTATCTTGCATGCATGTATTCTTAAAGTATGTGGGAAGGGTGTGAGCTTAAAATGGTAGATAATGGGTTTAGTAATGATAGAACTTTCATAAAAAGGGCCTTAAAAACAATAATGCAACCCTAGTGTTTGATAATGTGGTCAAATGAGCTAGAATCGTGACCATCTTCCTAAATTTTGTCCAACTTGTTATATTTCTGAAATAGATCAAAGTGCTAAGCATTTCGGAACGTCTTAAAGTTTAAAGGAACCTCAATTGATGTATGTTGGCTAAACCCCCTTCTCTTTAGAATCGAATCCCATGGTGTTCATGTAATTGGTGTAAATCCCAAATTAATCTTAATAGAACTGGCTGTTGTGAATGTGATTGTGTTGAAGGATATATGCTCAATATGTATTGTAAATGCTTCATCATGTCATCATATCATTGAGGATTTGTTCAAGATATGGAGAGTGTGTTAGAAATGTTAAGACCTCAACTCAATATAGAAATAAAGGTTGTTATGCTAAATGTATGAAAAGCCTCTATCTGCCTAAGATTCCCAAATTGCGCATATATGAATTTAATGTCTTGAATAGGAAGCCTTATTGTTGTTAATAATGATAATGATGTTTGAATGTGTGAAAAGGAACTGGAATTATGAAATACGGCCAAGTGCAAAGAATGACTTATAATTGTGGCCACTAGTGCTAATGAATTGAAAGGATGTGACATGAGTATGATGTGAGATGATTGACAGAAAAGGGTAATGTCTCGGGTGAGACGTCCTAGCTGATCGGGTCGTGATCGGATGTCATGCTGCACACATGGTGGTGATTGTTTACCTTGAAAATGGTAATTATAATTATATTTGATTATATATTTCTAAAATATGTGATTTGTTTTGATACTGGTTGTTTAGACATTAGATGCTGAGTATGAAGCGAGAAAAATGAAATAACTGCGAAAAGAACTAGATTGCACAAACCAGGTATCAAAGAGGCCAGTCTCGAGGGTGGTCGGGCAGGCCTCGAGGTCAAGCTCGAGAAGCTTGATTAGGGGCTACCGGTAACGGTATAACAGTATTGAATGCCTTAAGCTTGGCCTATTTATGATCAATAATAAGCAATAAGTGAAGAATAACTCAAGAACACAATAAATGAGAAGCAATAATTTAATGAGACAATTGTTGAGAATGTTTTTGTTAGAGAGCATAGAATGTTCTTGTTCTTGTACTGAATATCATATATGTTACAAAGTTACAAGGGTCCCCTTTATATAACAAGCGGAATCCCAACATAGTACATGTGTGTTTATTGCCAAGAAATATAGCTGGTACATCTATTTAATGTAAAGAGAAATGGCTGGTGCAGCCATTTAATGTCATGGTACGGGCGTGTACTATGCTCTATATTTTGTCAGCTTTGACCACATGCCCCTAACAGATTTACCGCCTCTCCATGCCGACCCTTGGTTTGTACTACCTCGGTCGAGATCCCTCGATGTGCATTGTCTCGAGGCAGGGGACCTTCGATATGCACGACCTCAAGATGGAGGACCTACGTTACATATTGCCTCGAGGTTGAGGACCTTCGACGTGTATCGATATCAGAGGCTGGGCTTTCAAGCCTCTAAACGTTGAGTTTACCATAAAATCGGGCTCTCCGATTTTAGCTGTATACAGTGACTGTGCTAGAAATTATAACAAAATTGTGGTAATGGTTGATGTCTTAAATGAGATGACCTAGCCGATCGGGTCGTGATCTGACACCGTGTAAGAATACGGTGGTATTGTAAATTATGGTATATCAGCACTAAAGATAACCCAACCTACTAACATGAAAATTGACTTGAAAACCTATGTGATCCTCAACTTGATGTTTTAGTGTTATTTCATATGGTGCATAGTTTTACATACTATTACTATTCGACAGTACTAACGTCCCTTTTTTCTGGGGGCGCTGCATCTTTAAATGGATGCAGGTAGTTCCATAGCATGCAGTGTTGATCAGCGATAGTGGCACATTCTCTTCCCAGTAGACTTTGAGCCTTATTTTTATCTCGGGGTCATGTATTGTATATTTTGTTCATATTTTTATCACGTTTTGAGATATAGTCGGGGCCTTGTGTCAACACTATCATAACACTCTTTTGTATTAGAGGCTCCGTTGACACTGTGTGGGTTGTACATGGGTGGTAGAAAAGTCAAACAAGTTATGTCGTGTTTTGATCACTTGTTCCACTCAAACCATAAGAATGTATATATTTTGAGACTTAAGGGTGATGTAACTAATGAAATGATTTAGCATTTTATACATGATCTTCCTACTGTCTAATTAATTAAATTATGTCTTCTCTTAATTATGGTGGAGTTGGGTAGAAAAATTATCTAACATGCTTTCATGAACAGGTTCACTCGGTTAAGGGCCGATTGCGCTTCTCGAGTTTGGGGTTTGACAAATTAATCAATGAATACCTCTATGAAATCATCCACCATGCCCGATAATATTGACATCATTCATCGTTGAAAAGTAGTCGGGGCATTACATAGCCCGAATGGCATTCGGGTAAAAGCAGAAGTCTCATACGGACATGTGAATGTCGTCTTCTCTTGGTCCTCTAAGGCTATGTTGATTTGGTTGTATCTGGAGTAACCATCCAATAACCAATAAAATTACCTTGCCGCTAGCCGATCAAGCATTTGATCAATAAAGGGCATAGGGAAATGGTCTTTGGAAGTAGCATTATTGAGCTTCTGATAGTCCATGCAAACTCTCCACCGAGTCATCGTATTCATTGGAATTAGTTCATTCTCGTCATTTTGAATCACGGTCATGCCTCCTTTCTTTGACACACATTGCACCTACTGACCCAAGGACTATAGAAAATGGGGTAGACAACCCCGACATCCAACCATTTTATGATTTTGTTCTTCACCGCCTCTTGCATGGAAGGATTTAACCTCTTTAGATTCTCCACTCTAGGCTTTCTTTCTTCCTCCAAATGTATCTTGTGCTCACAAATTTCGATGGGAATCCCTCGAGTATCAGATATAGTCCACCCAATGGATTTCCTACGCTCCCTCAAGCGATCAACTAAATTGTCACTCTTCTTCTTTTGTGTATGCATGTGGCAATTTCATACCCTTACTTTCTTTAAAGGTAACTTCTTCATCAATAACCCAGAACTTAATCTTATTTTGTTTCGAGTCCATGAGTGCTCTCCCGATCGGAAGGAATGGTCTCCCCAGGATGATTGGGATCTCGATGTTAATAGAACAATCGAGAAAGACAAAGTCGGCGGGGAGGAGAAACTTCCCCACTATTACATGCACATCATCAATTTTTCTCACCGATTGCTTTATTGAACGGTCAGCCATTTGCAGCCTCATACTTGTACACCTAGGAATATCCAATGGGGGTTGCTTGTAGATATCAATGGGAATTAATTTGACCCATTATCACAAGGGGCTCATACAACGTCACACAATCCAATAATGCATGGAATGATGAAGGCTCTTGGGTCCTCTTTCTTTTGAACGACGGTTGTTGCAGTGATGGAACTAACCCGGCGAGTGACATGTACCACTCCATTCATGGTGGTTTTCTATTTAGTGATCAAGTCCTTCAAGAACATAGCAAAACTCGACATCTCTTGAAATACTTTCACAAATGGAATGTTCACCGATAATTGCTTTAGGATGTCTTGGAAGTTCTCGAGTTTTCTATCATCATCCCTTATAGCCAGCCTTTGTGGGAAATGAGGGGGAGGTTTAGGAATTGGTGCTAGAAGTTTTGGTGCCTCTATCATCTTTCCTTAATCTCTTTCACGGCTCAACTCTTGAGATTTCATCTTCTTTGGGAGTCTTTCCCTTTCAACAACATTTGGCATCTCAACTTGTGCCTCAGCTTCTTGTTCAAAATCTTCAACTTCAACCACTTTTCATTCTTTGTTAAAGTAGTTTCCCACTTCGAGTTGTAAGGGCCAAGCAATGAGAAGTTGGGTCACTCCCACTACCTTTTGTGTTTGCAATTGTACCACTTGGGAGCATTCCTTTTTTGCTTCAGATTATGTTCTCGTGATAAAAACCTCATTTTCATCTTCAACCTTAGAATAGATGCGGTGTGAAGTTGTTGTTTTTATTACTCCAATTTCCTTGATTTCAACTACCTTGGTCATGTCGCCATTTTTTGTTTACCTTGACCTTGCAAGTTAGATCTCCATTGTTTGGGTAGTCCGGAGCGGTGGTAGGGTGGTCTGTGTCATCCTCTTTTTAAATTTTTGACATAATTTTCTTCTTCGTATTCCTCATTTGACATGGGTTTCACATCTTCCACAACATTCACCCTTTTGTTTGGTGTTCGGTGAACATTTTCATCAAAAATTTCATATTTGTGGAAAGCCCGACAACTACTTGATATCTTTCTTGGTTCTCCTTAACCATGTTGGTCAACGAAGGATTACAATACTCAATTCCATATGTGGTGTATTCCGAGTGCCAATCTTGTTTATGTTCGGCCATTTTTTTGAGGATTTTTGTGATCCTTGCAAGTGTTTCATTCATAAATGATCCATCTGCCGTATTTTTTGTTGTGGATTGATTCAGAGGATCCAAGCACATGTAAAACTTCTCCAACAAAACATTATCCTGAAAGTTATGATTCTGCGACCTCACCAAATATAGCTTGAATATATCTCATGCACTATGTAGATGCTCTCCCAGTAATTGCTTGAAGAAGAAAATTTTCTCCGTAAGCTCGGACCTCTTGATTTGTGGGATCAATTTTGCTAGGAAAGCTCGAACAAGTTCGGGCCTAGTGTTTAGGGAATTAGGAGGTATATTTTTTGTCCACGGTCTTGCCTCTAAGATTAAGGAGTACTTGAACACCCTGAACATTAGGGCATAATCAAAGAAATTATTCTACTTCATTGCACATACTCTCAAAACCTTTCTGGGATTTTGTGTAGGGTCATCATAAGTGGAATTTCGGAAGAACCCCTCTGCCTTTAGCAATAGGATTAAAGTGTGATCCTCTTTGAAGGTACCATCATCAACTCGGGGGTGGG